>JAVKPL010000817.1:0-15767 GCA_032173675.1 Gastrolobium villosum
TCGGTTGGTCTTGCTATGGGCAAACTGTTCTGCCAAGTCTTTTCGGTTCCAAGGCACAATACAGGGACAACCGGTCCAGATCTTAGTGGATGGGGGTAGCACCCGTAATTTCATCACACTTCGTATGGCTTCTCACCTGTGTTAACACTTCATGCGGTTATTCCTTTCAAAGTTCGAGTGGGCAACGGTGATGCCCTATTATGTTCCGCTTCATGTAAGGAGATTTCTATGGCGATCCAATCCCACCAGTTCGTCGTGGACTTGTATGTACTAGAGTTACAAGGGGCTGATATTGTATTGGGCGTACAGTGGTTGGCCACACTGGGTCCCATTGTAACTGACTATGCTGCTTTGACTATGTCATTTATTCATCAATGTTCGCAGGTGCTTTTACAAGGAAATATGCCTGCAAGCCCGAATCACATCAGCTCCTCTCAACTACATAAGTTGTTTGTCCATGACTCTATCACATCATGCTTGATGTGCTTTACGGTTCAGCCTTCTACACAGGACCATGTAGCTCCTTGCAGTAATTCTGCCACCAATCTTGAGAGCTTATTACATGAGTTCTCTGATGTGTTTGCCACCCCATCCTTGTTACCTCCAGATAAACAATACAACCACCATATCCACCTATTACCTGAAACCAAACCAGTGCAAGTTAGACCCTACCGTTACCCACATTACCAAAAACATGAAATTGAAAGACTAGTGGCTGAGATGTTACAAGCTGGAATTATTCAGCCGAGTCATTCTCTATTCAGTTCCCCAGTTCTCTTTCTCTCTCTCGATCTATCCTTCTTCTTCCCTAATTCTCAATTCTCAATTTAGCTCCTACTACAGTTAATTATAAAAAATGTCATATTTTGACATATTAGGATACATTTTATTATTAAATAATATTTTTAATATATATAATATAATTTATTCTTAATACATATAATAGCCCATAATAAATCATATAGCTAATTAATATTCAAATTCCATAACATAAATATAAAAAAATAATTTTTTATGTAAAATTTTATAACAAATAAAAATTGATTTACAAATTATTTTTCCATGTTTAGTTAATAAAATAAAATAAAATCTAGACAAAAAAAAATATCGGATGCGTATCGGAGCGTCGGTTGCGTGTCTGAAAAAGTTGATCGCGTGTCGGAACGTGTCAGAGCGTTGACCTGTGTCCCAAAATATTGACCGCGTGTCGGACACCGACATAATTTTTCTTAAAGTGCGTGTTGGTGCTTTGCTGGAACCATCCTCTCCAAAAAGAAGTTTTTTTAAAAAAAAATTTATAGATACTCTTTAAAAAGTTTACATGTACTTTTTCTTAAACATTTTTTATGACATCATATGCCTATCTATTTTTTTTCCTCAAGATCATTCTTTTACATATAATTAAGAGTTGAGTTGTCCGGTGACAAAAAGCCGGGTATAATTTGATATAGGGGTCTCTTATGACAATGGTGTAGACCTAGTCCTTGAGAAACTACCCTTCACACTATAAATGATAATAACGAGGATGAGGAAGATGGTGTTTCTAGTTGCAGGTTCTCCAGTTGGACATAGTAACAGCTCATGACTTTTTTCTAGTTGTGTCCTCTTCTGTGATGGAGAGGGTGTATTTATAGGTGATCTCTAGCAATTAATGTGGTAGGACCTGTATTTAATGTGGAGAGAGGAATTGAGGCTGGATAGGATGATTTTATCGCCATCAACCTTATTTCCTTTTGTATGTGGTGTTACCATGGATGCGTTAGCCTGAGATTAGGGAATAGGTCCCTACAACTCTGGAAGTAGAAGTGACTTGTGGGTTCTTGAATATGGGCCGAATTACTGGGCTAAGCCTTAGACTATCAACTTGGGACTGGGCATAACAGAAGCCCCCTAACTTAGTATTCTACAAAGTCAGGATGTTAAGGTGTGCAGGGTCAATTTTTGCACGAATACACTGACTAGATTTTGATGTGGCGGCCATGCTTTATTCTTGTTTTTGTTGTGGTCATCATTGGTAGCATTTCGTTCGGACGCCAGCACGTGGCAAGGGTAATGTGTCGCTATGGAGACATTACATGACGTGTGTCTCACGTTTGGTCGCCAATACTTAAAGAGATGCGGGGAGGGCAGATGTGAACTAGCTGTAGTCTTATATAGGCAACAACATAATCCGGTCGTCATCAATGGGCTCTTGCTTTGTCGTGTGAACTTTGTATCCGGTCGCCACAACTATTTTGTAGTTTGTGGTTGTTCAATCGTCTTATTGTATCTTAATTCTGCTATCGTGTAGATGTGTTATTTTGTGTAACAGTATCATTCTTTTTACGACTGGTCGTGGCCATGTGTTTGGTTCTGATTAGGGGGAGTATTTCTTGTGATAGCTTTTTTCATATTCGATGGGGCGTTTAAGCTTCCTTTCTTGCTGTGATTAATGTGACGCGACTTAATGCAGTAAGGGGCTGCATCTAATGCGGCGTGAGAAGGTGCTTTTGGGAAAAGACAGGATTGCACTTTATATGTACCATTGACTTCGAAAAATTGCCCTAGATCCAACTTTCCTCATTCATTCAATAACCTTTTTTAAGAAGATTGTCTTCACTCTCTTTCTCTTTGGTTTTCTTCGACATCTTCATTTCTTCAGAATTTTCCTTTCTACCTCATCTTGCTCACACTCCTCTTTTATTAAAGTCTTCGGTATAACCCCCAAGGGTAGCTCAGTTGGCAACTGAGCTCCCAAGGGTTTGCTTGAGTCAGGGGTTCAAACCCTGCCTCAAGCAAATTCTTGGAAAATCTTTGGGGGCCAGAGGAGGAAAGTGTCTCCTTCTCGGTTGGGGGATTAGTCTCATCCTTCCTCCGGTAGCGAAGCTCAATGCACCTGCTTTCCAATGAGGGGCTAGCCTACAGGGCCGTACCCCGAGGGCAAGGTGACCGGAGGATTTTGAATGGGGATACCGTTGGGTTATACCAAAAAAAAAAGTCTTCGGTATCACTTCTTCACTTTCCCCAAATTTATTGCTTTAGCGGGTATACAACTCTTCTTTTCTTTGATTTATCCTTTGTGGTCTGGATATTTTTATGGGGGGGGGGTGGCGGACTCTTGTCAAGCCATTTTATTTCAATGTCTCTATTAGAATGGTGAAGATTTAGGAGTTTGATTTGAATGAAGCAAGTGTTGGCCCGCAAATTCGCAAGACATTTAGTCGTCATTTAGAGGTGGTGGGTAGAATCAAGGAGTCATTTTACGGTCCTCCGCCTCCTACCCGTCCTCCACATCCAATCAGCAAAATTTCATTTGTGTAGAGCTTCATATCTCATTACCAAATAAAAAACAACTATATTATCATTTATTGATGCTTCTGTATTTCAACATCAACATCACCTTTATCCCAAATTAATTGGGGTCGGTGGTAGATGAACTTACATGAAAGATATAAAACGGTTGAAAAAGATAAAAAATAAATAAATAAATTAAATAATAAAAAAATAAAAATAAGAAATAAAAAAAATAAATATATATATATATATATGTGCGTGTGTGTATGTATAAATAAATAAAAGTGATTACCAAAAAAAAAATAATAAAAATAAAATAAAAGTAAAAAAGAAAGGGACAAGAAGAAGTGGGGGAAATGAAGGGGAAAATGACTAAAAAGGGAGCATCTGGAACATAGGAATAATAACGGGTCTAATCCTCCACCATGCTTATAAATTTTCTCCATTCCGTTCTAAGACATACCGTCCGCCAATCTATATCTCACTCCATTAAATCTTGTTTTACTACCCTCCCCCAAATAAGTTTCGGTCGACCTCTGCCTCTTTTTGTGTTGAGCTCTTGGTAACAAACTTTTGTTCTTACAGGAGCATCCAGGGCCTTCTCATCACGTGCCCAAAACACCTCAATCTATGTTGTCTCATATGCTCGGCTACCGATACTACTCCGACCTTTCGTCGAATATCTTCATTTCTTATCTTATCCATCCTTGTGTAACCACACATCCGTCTTAACATCCTCATCTCTGCTACTCCCATCTTATGCTCATGTTGCCTATGTGTTGGCCAGCATTCCGCTCCATATAGCATTGCTGGTCTTACTGCCGTTTTATAGAATTTTCCTTTTAACTTAAGGGGGATTTTGCGGTCACACAAAAATCCAGATGCACTGCGCCATTTCATCCACCCTGCTCTGATTCTGTGATTTACATCCTCATCAATCTCTCCACCTTTTTGTAAAATGGAGCCCAAGTATTTAAAAGCATCTTTTTTGGGTACCTCTTGACCACTTAAATGCATGGGCTCTTGGTTCCCATCTCGTACCAGAGAAAACTCACACTTCAGATACTCAGTCTTGCTTCGACTTAATGTGAATCATTTGGATTCCAATGTGTTTCTCCACAATTCAAGTTTTCTATTAACTCCCTTCTTGCTCTCATCAATAAGCACAATATCGTCTACAAAAAGCATACACCATGGCACTTCCTCTTGAATATCTTTTGTTAGTTCATCCATAACTAAAATAGGTTGTAAGTATAATCTTACTCATAAATTAAATCAAAATTCGCTGCATATTGCATAACCAAGATAATGATTCGTGTTGTAGGTACATAACCTGTGTAACTCAATAAGCAACAGATCACTCAAATATTTCAAAAGAAAACAAATCATTTATGTGTGAGAGTGAAAAAAAGAAAGGCATTATGAACCGGGCAGGGTCATTTGTTGAACTAACTGAGTTACTAATTTTTACAAAAATTGGCCCGGTCGCACCCGATCACATCGGTTCCATTACATAGCCTGTCCAATATGAAAATCGGACCAGTTATATGACCGGTTCCCCAGTTTTTGGGTCGACCCCGTTGGGTTGGTCTGATTTTTATAACATCGTCTATGACAGAGATACTAGTCTCCTACAACATGAGACTAATATTTCTTTACACACGCGCTCTCGCGCGCGCACACACACACATCCTCTATTAAAAAAAAATTCGTTTCCTTAATAGATTCTATTTATGTCACGTTATTTCTTCAAATCTTTCTAAACTTTGACCATAATTTGATTTTCTTTTTAATGAGGAATTTCGTGCCTTTACAAAATGTTGATGGTTCTTAATGAATTTGTAACTTTTGTATCCATTTCTTTGCCATGGATTTCCATCGGTAGAGATTTGAAAACCTGATCGTGTAAATTGTTCGAATAAAGTTCCATCTGTTTGATCAATACTTTTCTACTTTGTGAATTTATATTTTGTATTGTACAAGTACTTTTATAAATTTCTGGACCATTGGTGGCTTTTGCCATTTTTTCTGTTTGGTGTAATAATATTTTTCCAAGATTTTCATCCTCTTGGCTTGAATCAGTATGAAACAAGCTTGCCAATGTTTTCAATCTGTTGGTTGGAATTTAAAAAAAAAATTATGATATATCACATTTCCCAGTGTTTTCCCTATTTCAATATTAATTACTTACGAAATTAGATGTCATTTTTTTTGACGAGCTATAGCTTATTTAACTCCTTATGTCAAGTGGATTTATTTTCTTTTAATTTTTCTTCATCGTTTTCAAAATTGGAGGTTTAATTATTTAAGGGCGTTAGTTTTCTTATGTTGCATATGATAATAAGCCATGGTTTCTGCAGACACATAATACATGGGCCCCATCATTTTTTTTCAAAAATAAAAAAAAGATGGCACAAGTTTCGATCTATCAGCTGGAACGATAATATATTTTCCTACAATAATAGAGAATGTTTTCCCATTATTTATTATCCAAATATTAGGTACGTGTTAGGTTATAATGGGACAGTGACCAAAGTGCCACGTTTGAACAAAATAATTACCAGATTGTCACGCCAACAGTAAATTTTGCTAAAATGTCACGCGGCATAATTCGCTACACAGTGTAGCGAATTATGTATGCAAGTAATTCGCTACACAGTGTAGCAAAATATGCCACGTCAGGACGCACAGAACCAAAAATGCCACATGTCAAATTTTGAGAAATTCGGTACATAGGGTAGCGAATTTCTCAAAATTAGACATGTGGCAATTTTATTTTTGACGTGGCATATTTCGTTACACTGTGTAGCGAATTACTTGCATACATAATTCGCTACACTGTATAGCGAATTATGCCTCGTGACATTTTGGCAAAATCTACTGTTGGCGTGGCAGTCTGGTAATTGTTTTGTCCAAACGTGGCAAATTGGTCACTGTCCCGGTTGTAATATGTACATTAACTTATATATGGGTTTTATGTTTATTTAGGAGTGGCAAAATGGGACGGCCCGCTCCGACCCGCTGCCAACCCATCAAAAGTGGGTTGGCCCGCCCCGCCTTTTGAATTTGGGTTGAAAACTACGACCCGCCCAGTTTTATGGTGGGTTGGCGGGTCAACTCGCTTAAAAAATAAAAAATAATTAAAAATAAAAAATTAAATTAAATTTTATTAATATTATAATAGTACTTATTTTCATATCACATTCCTCTTAGTTTTTTTTTTAATCTTAAGTTTAAATGTATGCTAATATTTAGTCAGATATTCTTTACAAACTTTTTCTTTGTAGACTTTACAAACTTGTTTTTATCTCCATACATAAATTAACTTTGTCATAAATAAAGTTTTTATTTTATATTTTTTCTAAAGAGTACTAAGATAACAAAAAATTCGATATCACAAAAGCTTAAAAAAAAAATACACTATCTAATAGTGACAAAAATAAATAATAATAATTAACCCGAGACGAGCCGCCAGCCCGTTTTGACCCACAACCCAACGGGACAGGTTGTGGCGGGTTGGTGGGTTGAAATATGTAACCCATCCCACCCCGTTTTGGCGGGTTGGTGGGTTGACCCGTCGGGTTCAACCCATATTGCCACCTCTATGTTTATTATGTTACATAACATAACTTCAGTTTCCTACGTGGGGTCCACATGTTTTTTTTTCTCTTTCATCATTCCATTTTCTCTCTCCCCTTTATTGTGTGTGTTGGAAACTAAACTTATGTTACGTAACATAAAATTAATAAAAGCCCTTATATATTAATCTAGATAGACCTTCACGCGAGTCTAGAAAAAAGTAAAGGCATGGAACCTTGGAACTAAGCATTAATTAAGAGTCTTGCTTGCCTAGAGAGTGCACCCATTTTGAGCTTTCATCTATTCTGTATTGAAAATCATCCAAGAGTCAGCGAACAGTCAACACAAACGCCAACTCAGCTAAGGTACAAAACCTTTATAGGATTGTCGTTGTTTTATATCCCCATATATTTTTTTCTAGTATATATTTTTTAGTAATATTTTAATCAATTTATGACTAGTTCGATTTGGGATGGATTTCGAGAATAAGGCTTTAAACTTCTCCATATTGAAAGGATTGAATATATACTCTCACACTCACTTGCTCAATTCTCTGGCGCCAACTGAACTACTATCATTTAATTTTCTAGTACATCTTTATATGATTAATTCGATTTTCCTCTTCAATAATTGTAAATCTAGGTATGATGGGCCACTCACATTCTAATGCATGAAATGTCAAATAATACAGCTTCTTCTGATAGCATATGATTCTATTAGTTGCAATGGCATTCTGATATACTGCAACTCCTTCATATCCACGTGTATCAATGCTAGTGGTCCCTAGTTTCATGGAGTCAGTTAGTCTCTATTTACAGTGTGGTTATAGTTAGTTATAGATGCTGTTATAGTTAGTTGTACATCTTCTGGATAGATTTTATTTATCCTTCCTCCACCGTGTACTATATAAATGAACTCATGAGTTCCTGGTTCATCAAGATTGAATAATATGCATTTCACTAAAACCTTCTCTGATATGATGGTATCAGAGCTTCTTGAGAAGCTCTGATTCTCCATTGTCCAGATCAAGCTTTTCTTTCATTTCTTTTTGATTTCTTGTTACTTCATCAATGGCGAATCAGAGCCTAGCATTTGATTTTGTTTCAAATCCTTCTCACCGATACTACCTCCATCCAAGTGAAAATCCATATCAAGTGTTAGTGTCAACCTTGCTTGATGGAAGAAACTACCATGTGTGGTCACGAGCCATGTCAATGGCTCTACTGTCAAAGAACAAAATTGGCTTTGTTGATGGAAGTCTACAATCACCTCCAACAATGGATCCAACGTATGTTGGATGGCAATGATGCAACACCACAGTGTTAGCCTGGATTCATCACTCCATTTCTCCATCGATTCTTCAATCGATCTTATGGATAGACAAAGCAGAAGATGCTTGGAAGGACCTGAAGCAGCGTTTCTCACAAGCAGACATCTTCAAGATCTCAGACTTGCAAGAAGATATATATAAGCTGAGACAAGGAGATCGAAATATAGCTGATTATTTCACATAGTTGAAAGGTTTATGTGATGAACTGGAAAATTTGAGGCCACTGCCTACATGTCAATGTCCTATAGCTTGCAATTGCCTTGCACTCACCGAGATCCGAGTTCGCAGGGATCAAGATAACACCATATGGTTCTTGAAAGGTTTGAATGAGCAATATGCTCATGTCAGATCTCAGATCATGTTGATAAATCCTATACCTGATGTCAATAAAGTCTTTTCCATGCTGGCTCAACAAGAAAGAGAATTTCATCTCAATATCTTAACTGATGATTCTTCAAAAAATTTCTTGAGCCAATCGGATGAAAACAGAAAAGGTTCCTTCCAAGGCAGAGGCAGAGATCGATCCAACTACAGTGGAGGTAGAGGACAAATGCGTGAATCAAAGTATTGCACTCATTACAAGATGAGCAATCACACTATAGAGACATGCTACTTCAAGCACGGTTTTCCCCCAGTGTACAAAAAGAGAATGGAAAATTGTACTATGATGACAGAGAATGAGGATCAAGTCACTGATATGCAGAATGTCACTATGTCTTCCAAGAAATTCCATGATCTCATGCAGACAACTCAATGCTTCAAGGATTCGGCCAACATTTCTACTCATTTGAACTCTACACCAAATCTTACACCACACACAGAACCTAGCCATGTCAATCTTATGTCCACTTCAGCACTAAATGTTGCCACCAATAATTCTGACTCAGTTAATAAGTTGAACTGGATCATTGACACTGGTACAATTGATCACATAACATCTTCCATTTCAAACTTTGTCTCTTTTCATAAAATTCATCCTGTATCCATCAATTTGCCAAATGGCTCCAAAGTTGTTTCCTGTTTTGCAGGAAATATCCATTTTTATGCTGATTTCATATTACATGATGTGTTATATGTGCCTGAATTCTTTCTCAATTTGATTTCAGTTACGAAATTGATTTCCACTTTACATTGTTATATCATTTTTTCTAATTTCTCTTGTATTATTAAACAGATTCATACCAAGAAGAAGATTGGTATAGCTGAACAACATGGTCGATCCTCTTCATAACACAGCATCAAATAATACAGAAAGGAGTTCTATTCCTCATACCACAGAATGTCATTCTATTAGTTGCAAAACTGATGACCATCTACTTTGGCATCTTAGATTAGGTCACATTTCCTCGACAGCCTTAAAACAAATGTCTATAAAAGTCCCCTTTATTCCTTCTACAGTTGTATCCCCATGTGATGTATGCCATTTTGCTAGGCAACGCAAATTGCCATTTCCTGTAAGCAACTCTAAATCGAATAAATGCTTTGACCTTTTGCATATGGATATTTGGGACCCTACACAACAAGTTTTTGTACATGGCCATAGATACTTTCTCTCTATTGTTGATGACCATTCTAGATATACATGGGTAATTTTTCTTAAATCTAAATCAGAAGCTAGACCTTCCATACAAAACTTTATTGTCTTTCATGAAAAACAATTTGATACTCATATCAAATGCATTCGAAGTGATAATGGTGCTGAGTTTCTTATGCACGAATTTTTTAAAACCAAAGGGATTCTTCATCACACCACTTGTGTTGAGACTCCTGAACAAAATGGCATAGTGGAAAGGAAACATCAACATATCATGAACATAGCTAGAGCATTATCTTTTCAATCTAATGTTCCAAAACCATACTGGTGTTATATCATTACTCATTCTGTTCATCTTATCAATAGACTTTGTACTCCACTCCTTGCATCCAACACCCCATATGAGATTCTCCATTGTAAGTCACCTTCCCTTATTGATTTAAAACCTTTTGGTTGTTTGTGCTATGCATCCATATTACATTCCCATCGCACAAAATTTGAAGCACGAGCTCAAAAATGCATTTTTCTTGGTTATCAGGAAGGAACTAAAGGATACCTTCTCCTTGAGCTGACTTCCCAAAAATTATTTTTATCACGAAATGTACAATTCTATGAACTGGTTTTTCCTTATATACAGTCCTCCTTTGTCCATAACCATCATTCTCCTTAGGGGTGGCAATTTAAGACACGACCCGCCAACCCAACCCGGACCCGACACGAAATTTTCGTGTTCGGGTCAACCCGTTTAATAAATGGGTCGTGTTCGGGTTGGAAAAATATAACACGAAAATATTCGTGTCGGGTCACGGGTCAACCCGTGAACCCGCTCTGACCCGCAAATATAATTTTTTTTTATTTTTTCAAGGTTATTATGGTAATTTTATTGAATGATATAAAAAAAAATATACACTCTAGGTTTCTTTTAATTGAAGATTTTTTTTTGTTATATTGCAATCATATTTGGTGCTTTTTTGGGGCGAGTCGTGTAATAAACAGATCACACTTATATTATAAGATTTTTCGGGTCGTGTCGTGTCAACCCGCAGAAAAGTGGGTCGTGTTCGGGTTGAGAATTTTGACACTAATAATTAATCGGGTCGTGTTCGGGTTGAATCTATTCGTGTTCGTGTCAGACACAGGTCGACCCGAACCCGACCCACGAACACGATTTGCCACCCCTAATTCTCCTATACTGCCTTGTGCTTCTTCTCCCATTTTTGATGATTTCCTTACATTTAATCATGCACCTCATATCCTTCCCATTCCAACTACACAACCATCTTCCTCTACACAACCATTACCTTCAGTTCCTACCAATGATGCTGCCACTCACCTTCGTTGATCTTCCAGGACAAAGAAGCATCCAAATTATATTTTGGACTATCACTGCAATCATGTTGTCTCAGCTATACAGTCTCCTTCAGGTATTCCCTATCCCTTGTCCAATGTTCTGTCATATGATAAATGCTCTCCTTCTTATACACGTTTCTGTTCTAACATCATTGAACCCAAATCCTATACTGAGGCCTCCAAGTTTAAATGTTGGCAAGATGCTATGGATGCAGAATTATCTGCATTGGACATGAATCACACTTAGAAGCTAGTACCCCTACCCCCTGGTAAACATACAGTGGGTTGTAAATGGGTGTACAAGGTAAAACATAAGGCTGATGGCACAATTGAGAGATGTAAGGCAAGATTAGTTGCCAAAGGCTACACCTAATTGGAAGGGGTCGATTACTTTGACACTTTTAGTCCTGTTGCCAAGATGACTACTATCCGCACTCTCATCTCCATTGCAGCTGCTAAGAATTGGATCCTTGAACAATTAGATGTCAACAATGCATTCTTGCATGGTGACTTAAATGAGGAAGTGTTCAAGGCTTTACCTCCTGGCACTAAGGCACCTTCAGGAACTGTTTGTCACCTTCACAAATCACTATATGGCCTCAAGCAAGCTAGTAGGCAATGGCATTCCAAATTGACTACTTCCTTGCTCTCTCTTAGCTACTCCCAATCTGCTGTTGATCCTTCCTTGTTTATTCGTCGTCAGGTTGATAGCTTCACTGCTCTTCTGATTTACGTTGATGACATTGTTCTAGGAGGTGATAGTGCTGCTGAAATTCAACGGGTCAAGTCTGCTTTAGAGAATCAGTTTCGCATAAAACACTTAGGCTCTCTGCGATTCTTCTTGGGGCTGGAAGTTGCACGCAACAAGTCTGGGATTGTTGTGAATCAACAAAAATATGCATTGGAGATTTTTTCTGACTCTGGTCTTCTCGTTGCTAAGCCTTCATCTACTCCAATGATTCCTTCTACTCGTCTCTCTCGCACTGCTGTTACTCCATTGTTTGAATCGGATGCCTCTTCTTATAGACGTTTGGTTGGACGCTTATTGTATTTAACAACCACTCGTCCTGACATCTCTTTCCCAGTTCAGCAACTCAGTCAATTTGTCAGTGCTCCCACTTCTGATCATTCTACAGCAGCAACCCGCGTTTTGCGTTACATCAAAGGCTCTCCAGCTACCGGTTTGTTCTTCTCTTCCACAAATTCTCCCAAGCTCAGTGGTTTCACCGATTCTGATTGGGCTTGTTACCCGGATACCAAGCGTTTGATCACTGGATTATGTGCTTTTCTTGGCTCCTCTTTGATCACTTGGCGTTCCAAGAAACAATCCACAGTATCACGCTCCTCTAGTGAAGCTGAGTATCGTGCTCTTGCATCCATGACTTGTGAGCTTCAGTGGCTTACTTATTTACTTCGTGATTTTGGTATAGCTGATATGCTCCCAGCATATATACTTTTATAGATCAAAAACAGCAGGAAATCAGATCTAAAACTGTATATAAAAGTGTATATGTGGTGAAATTATTGAATAAAATTGTCAGACACTCTCTCACTCAAAATCTTCATGTTTACAGGAGGAAAATAACAAATAAAGGAGTAAGGAGAAGAATCAGACAGAAGCCCCACGCTACAAGCGTAGGAATCCACGCTTGAAGCGTTGGAGGAGACTTCAGAACAGTGAGTCCACGCTGCAAGCGTGGAACTCCACGCTTGGAGCGTGGAAAAAGCAAAAATGGCAGAAGCTCCACGCTTGGAGCGTGGATCCTGCGCTCCAAGCGTGGGATTGAGAGAGACAGCTGTCAGTTGCGAGAAAAGGAGGATTTTTAGGTTATAAAAAGGGCATAAGGCAACCCTAGGAGACACATCTGATATTCCACACAACTGAGATCATTCGGAGGCGGAAGTTCTGAGAGAGATCTCTTCTTCTACCTTTCTGTAGTTCCTTTAGTTTTTCAATTGAATTTTGGATTCTAGCCATGATAATGGTTGGCTAGAACCTCTTTTGCTGTAGTTAGGGTCACGAACCCTTGTGAACCCCTGATACAATGGATTGAGTTTTTATGAATATATTTATCTTTTGAATTTCGTTCTATTCTGTTCGTATTGTTATTGTTATTATTAGATCCGATCAATCTAGTAAGTAATAATAAATCTGAGGATTAGGGCCAACAAGAGGGATCTGAGGTCTTTAATCCGGAAAGGGGATAGAACGACGGTATGAACATGATCTAGACATAGACATGATTCATATTGTAGATGTTTCAATTATCGATCGTTATGCTTGATCTCATATAGGGCACCTCAAGGAATTAGGGTTCTATATGAGATTAAAGGGTTAATTACTCAAGGGATTGAGAATTAACTATTGATACTTTTATCTGATAATTATCTAAGTTCACGATTTATATATGAATACTTAACTTAATCCAGAGTAAAAGGTGGGGATCATTGGTGAGTGTTCCCTACTACAGCGCTTTTCTCATATATTTTAAACCCTTATTTCAATTCTTATTCAAAAAGAACCAAAAACAAGTCTTTTTAATTTACAAATCAAATTTCCACACAATCCTGACATTCGTGTCAAAACCCTTTTGAAATATTTAATCTTAAAAGAAAGAGTTTTAATTGATTTAAACACACTCTCTGTGGATACGAACTGTGATTTATCACTGTATTACTTGCGCGATTCGGTACACTTGCCGAGATCGTATCAAGTTTTTGGCGCCGTTGCCGGGGAGTGTTCTCTTAAATCAATTAATCTTGATTTTAAAGATTAAATTGTTTTTATTTTATTTTATTTTATTTTTGTTTTGAATCTGTGCTACTAATCTTTTCTCTGAAGTTTTATGCAAAGCAGTGCTTTTCTAAGGAGAAGCGAACGAATTGCTCAAAAAGAGAAGGAAAGAAAAAGGGCACAGACAACTCCCATTCCAGTAGCTGAAACCCTAGAGATGGCTGCTCCTAATCAGAATGCTGATCCTAGGATGAACACCATCCTCACGCCTGTCTTCAACAGGCCCAATGCTGGAATTGTTCCACCAGAACTTGGGAACAATCAATGGGAACTCAAGTCCAACATCATTCAGTTGGCCGAGAGAGAAAAGTATGGAGGAGAGGACAATGAAGATCCTCACAGATTCATTGACAGATTTTTACGAATCTGTGACTCTACAAAGCCTCCACATGTTTCTGATGATGCAATCCGATTAAGACTTTTTCCTTTTTCTGTTAAGGGAAAAGCTCTTGATTGGATGGAAAGACAACCTGCGGATAGCATCATCTCTTGGGAAAATTTATCTGAAAAATTCTTTGCAGAGTTCTTCCCCATGGAGAAATACAACAACATGGTGAATGATATCACCTCCTTCAAACAACAATTTGGAGAGACCATCTGCGCTTCTTGGAATAGATTCAAGGCCCTCATGAGAAAGGTTCCTCATTATAACCTATCTCAAGGGGACCAAGTGAGAATCTTCTTCAATGGTTGTCTACCAGAAACAAAATTGGTGATTAACACTGCAGCAGGCGGTTCTTTGGGTGACAAACTGGCTTCTGAGTCATATCATCTTATTGACAAGTTAGCTAAGAACGAGAATGAAACATCTATAAGGACCGGAAAAAGGGAAGCAGTGCCGCTCAATGATAATAGTGCAATGCTGGCGGAACAGAAGTTGTTGTCCCAACAAATGTCCAATCTAAATGCGAAGTTTGAAAGGATGCAACTTTCCAAAGTGCAAGCAAGTGCAGTTATCCTTGATTGTGAGTATTGTCATGAAGATCATGATACCAATACTTGTCCTACATTGATGTCCTCAGATTCTACTCAGCAATTTCAGGTAAATGGTATTTGGTATGATCAGCGCCCTAATCAAAATTTCTCAAGAAATCAAAATAATGCTGCTGGTGGTAATAATTACCAGAGGAAAAATTATCAAGGTACTGGTTTAGATATGACATCAGACAATTATCTAAAACCACCACCTATTCCAAAAAAAGAGCCTTCTGACCTGGAGCGTTTAGTCGGATCATTAGCACAAAGTACTAACGCTTTAATGGAGGAAAGTAAGGCTAATCAAAGAAGTACCAACGCCTTCATTGAGGAAAGTAAGGCTAATCAAAGAAGTACCCATGCTTTCATTGAGGAGAGCAGAGCTGATTCCAGAAATACAAAAGCTTCAATCAAGAACCTGGAATATCAGATTGGTCAACTAGCCCAACAATTATCTGATAGAGCTCCAGGTACCTTTCCTGGTAACACTACCACTAACCCCAAGGAAGATTGTTTGGTAGTTACAACTAGAAGTGGGAAAGTGGTATCATCACCACCAAAACCTATTGAGAAGGAAAAGAAGATTGAACAAGAGGAGAAACCTGAAAAAGAAAAAGAAGAATCTCCTGAGGTATTGAAACCAACTGATGATGAGAAGGAGACAGCTACTCTTCCAAAGAAAAATTTGAACTCAGTGAAGAGTATCTGCTGAAAATGGCACCTTATCCTGGAAGGTTGAAGCCAGAATTAAAAGCCAAGAGTTATGACAGATTTCTTGATCTTTTCAAGAAATTACATGTGAACATTCCGTTCGCTGAAGCATTGGCTAATATGCCAAACTACGCCAAATTCATGAAAGACCTCCTTTCCAGGAAGCAAAAGCTACAGGAATGCCAAACAGTTGCACTTAATGAGAAGTGCAGTGCTATTAT
>JAVKPL010000818.1:0-15596 GCA_032173675.1 Gastrolobium villosum
CTAAAACAGATAATTATGCTCTAATGCGATTATTAACGTGACTTAGCCACGTTGACTGAGTAGCAACCTGTCCCCGTTCATTTACAGTGACTGGTTCGAAAAACGGAATATAACAATAAGAAAGAAGATAAAGATAGAAGCATTTGAGAGCAGTGGTGAATGGTGAGTGAGTACGAGTGTTAGTGATGGGGTTCAGATCACAAGTCCTTCAAATCTTGTTTCTCATCTTCTTCATCATCACTCCCTCTTCCCTTTCTCAGTCTAACCAGGTCACTTCCCTCTCCCTCTCTCTCTTTTTGAGTTGACTTTCACTTTATTCATTTGCTTTTCTTGTTCTAGGTTTTCTTAGAGTTAGATTTTCGATTATTTTAAGCATTTAACTAGTGATCATCATTGCTGAACTCATATTTTTATTTCATCTTTGTCTTCTGGGATTCATTTTTTTCGTTTTTGAACGATTCAGTTTTGTGATGCTGGAATTGGATATGGAGACTCCGCGTGTGGAACTGGAATTCCATCATCGAAGCTGTTGATCAAGGGGGGCACGGTCGTCAATTCTCACCACCAACAGATTGCTGATGTTTATGTTGAGGATGGTATCATTGTTGCTGTCAATCCTGATATTAGGGTATTTTTTTTATTAATTTTTTTAACTTTTCTTCATTGTTTTCTGTTTTTGCTGCTGTTGTTTACAAGATGATATGTTTGCTGCTGTACACATGCTTTTGATAGCATTTATATATATGCTTTATACTTAACGTTATAATATTTCATGTTAATTGCCTTTTTTCGGTGAGGTTGCTCTTTTTGGCGCCTCTAGAGCAGTGCTTTTTAACACCTTAAGTTTTTGTTACTTTCTGCTTTCTAATGTATGATTTGTTCCTTGTGTAATTTCCACTGGCAGGTTGGAGATGACGTGACTGTGATAGATGCCACTGGCAAGTTTGTCATGCCAGGTTAGGCCTTAAAATTTCAATCTAACACCGATAAAATAGTTCACTAGTTAATATCTACACGTAAACTGCAGAGATGAATCAGGTCCTGCTATAATGAATGCGTTAGGTGAAAGATCAATACACAAAAGATCATGGGAAGATACAGATCTATATAGTCTTTTTCAATCTACTTCAAAATCTTGTGTAAAACAAAATTTGGGACCTAAATTAGGCACTTGATGCACTGGATGATTCTGTTACACGCCTACACCATAGGAAATTGGAAAATCACCTTGATGATATCACTTGCTGTATGCATGGAAGTGAGTTATATTAAATTCCATCATGTTGAGTTCCAAGCTTCTTCTTCTTCTTCTTTTTCATGTAGTGTGACCAGATTGGTGGAATTCCTACTTATGCCCTTTGCTCTTGTTTGATCCACTTTCAATGTTGTTGTTTTAGTCTCCTCTAGTCCTGGCCTGGATATTTTCACAGTATTTGCGTGTGAGACTAGTCCTGTTTCGTGTACTAAGACTCATTGTTAAATTTCTTTCAACCTACTTTGGCATCAACCATTTTTTTGTTTTTTAATCTTACCTGACAGACTATGAATGCATCTTTTCGTTAACTGGCAGGAGGCATTGATCCTCATACCCACCTAGAGATGGGGTTTATGGATTTTGTAACGATAGATGACTTCTTCAGTGGTCAGGCTGCAGCATTAGCTGGTGGGACAACAATGCACATTGACTTTGTTATACCAGTTAATGGGAGTTTAACAGCTGGTTTTGAAGCCTATGAAAAGAAGTCGAAGAAGGCTTGCATGGATTATGGTTTCCATATGGCTATCACCAAATGGGACGAAACTGTTTCAAGAGAAATGGAGCTCATGGTCAAGGAGAAAGGTTATACTTTTTTTACTTTGGCGTTTTGATAATTTGGTTGATCATGCAGGCTGCAGCAATAACCCTTTGGATGAGTTCTGAGGAATTTATTTGGGGTACTACTTCTATGTTTTCTAATTGCAGGTATCAACTCTTTTAAGTTTTCATGGCATACAAAGGAGCTCTTATGATCAATGATGAGCTTCTTCTGGAAGGATTTAAAAAGTGCAAGTCCCTTGGTGCCTTAGCCATGGTCCATGCAGAAAATGGAGATGCTGTGTATGAAGGGCAAAAAAAAATGATAGAACTTGGAATAACTGGTCCTGAGGGGCATGCTCTTTCAAGGCCTGCAGTGGTAAATTCTCAATTTTTTCTTTTATAAAGAATATACAGAATAATGGAATGCAAATGTTAACCACTGTCTGGTTTCATTTCACCCTCTTCATTGTCTTAACAAGGTATGGCATTGATGATTTTCACTTCTCATTTTTCAACCTTCCCTTTCACCTCTGCCAAGTGCAGTTTCAGTAGGCTTCTGCATAGTTTATTGGATTTAGGTCCAGTTACTTGAGCCAAATTAACTGTTTTTAGCTGCTGGTGTCAAAATTTGCATACTTGTAACCACCCTAGTTTGACATTTGTTGTGTTCAGTTTTTCATCTTTTTCGATGAACCACATTTAGTTGGTATGTGATCGGATTGATTTCTTGTTTTGTATTCGTATATTCTGTTATTACTGTAAAGTCTAAATATCTGTCTGTGTGTGATTTATAGAACATTTCCCTATTTGACTTGTGTACCTGTGTAGTTGGAAGGAGAGGCAACTGCTCGTGCTATTCGCTTAGCAGATTTTGTTAACACTCCTTTATATGTGGTTCATGTAATGAGCATTGATGCAATGGAAGAAATTGCAAAGGCCCGGAAATCAGGTTCTTAACTTTAATCCTTTAGTTTTATTCTTAATTTTCATTAATGTGTTCCACAGTAACAATGCATTTGTTGAGAGAAAGTAGACAATTGCAACATATAAATATAAGAAATCCTTTGAAGAAAAGCTAATACTTTTGCATAACAACATTCTTATTTTATGGGGAAAAAATGCTAAAAGAAGACTTGTTCTTGAATTGATAACAGCCAAAAATAGGTTAACTTGAGAACAATTTATAATTGCACTCTTGTGCTGTACTATAATATTTTATCTTTTCTTCCCTAAGTGCAGAAACTCAGGGCAACTGAAATCACTTGAACTTATTGAGAGTCTGAGACTTAATTGCTGCTTGTGATGTGATTATTTTGGGGGGATACCGTTTAAGCTTGCTTGTGTTCCCTTTTCCTCTGTATTTTTGTATACAAGAGGCAAGTGCTTCCCAAGGAAGATTGCATTTCTGATATGGAGAAGACTGGGTTGCCTTGATGATTTTTTCTTTCCTGTTTCATTGTTTTGTACTTTTCTGATTCAGAGGATTACTTATCCTCTCCCTAGTTGTACTTTCCCTCTTTTCATTCTACCCTGAAAAAAGATAAAACAGTTTCCCAAGCCTAATCCCAGATCTTATGCAATTGAAAGGATGTAAGAATTTAGGATGAAGATTTGATATTTATTGTTATATCTATTTTTCTTCTGAATGTTGATAGGTGATGACCATATAAGTTTGAACTTACTGCAGCAATTGCTATTAGTGGAGTATTCTCTAGTCTCTAGTCTCTTTAGAATACTATTTAGGTATGACAATCATGCTTGTTTTGTTCTATGACCAGTGCCCCCATTTATATTCGTTTTTCACCTCTCCATGATGAATCAAAGCATCCTTTATGATGGAAAGTAAATTCTTTCTGGCCATAAAGATGGATTGAGTTTTTGATGGAACCTGATTTTATTTACTGTAAATTGATGAAATCACAAATGGAGACAAGCTCCTTACAAAGACTAAAAGCAGAAATATAAACCCAAAAGACCTCAACTCCCCGTCAAAGCCAACATACCTAGGCTTCAAGAGTTCCCAAGAGATCCCCAATTTCCCCACTAAACCAATACTCAACTCATACCTAAAGAAACCACACCCTAAGCATCTATATATAACTAATTCCTAACTAATGGGCTTGGATATTTTATTAAAGGCCCATCAGTTTTCCAATCTTGTTTCATCCTTACTTTCAAGTTTTTGCACTTGTTCACATTAGCTTATGTTCGGAACTGGAGTGCAATAAACCAAACACAATAAAAAAGAGATTTGGATGGAAGTTCCTTTTGTTTTTCTGGTTCATGTGTTTCAAGTGTGACATTTTAAGTTTTATTGATAATTTAGTTGTAGTGATCTCTCCTTGTTTTGAAACTGCAGAACAGAGGATAAGTTTATGTGTTTCCACTGTGACATTTGGAGTTTTTCTGCTCCCTGATAGATTTAGTGAGGTCACCTGTGTGTTTTCATACTGCAGGACAAAGGGTAATTGGAGAACCTATTGTCTCTGGGTTAGCCCTTGATGAATCTTGGCTTTGGCATCCTGACTTTGAGACTGCAGCAAAGCAAGTGCCTTCACTTGTTTCATTGTTTTTTGTAGTTATTCTTTGCTGTCTTCAGTTTTAAGAATGTAAGCCATATTCATTCTCATGATTCAGGTATGTCATGAGTCCCCCTATTAGGAGACGAGGACATGATAAGGCCCTTCAAGCTGCCCTTTCAACAGGAGTATTGCAGGTTTCACATTATAAGTCAGACTTAGGTTCAGTTTTAAAGATGAGGGTTTGAGGCAGGGACGAATCCGGGAATTGACCATTGAAGGGTCCAAAATCGTATAAGATATTTAAATGAAAAAATCTTAGTTCCAATATTAAATATATCATACGTTTAGTGAAGTGAGCACAATGTTATTTAATATGATAAATTCCATCTATGATTGAAATAATCTCAAGTTTTTCAGCAAAGAAATGAAAGATAATTTTGTACCATGGTTGTTAATTCCTCCTAGTCTTTTGCCTTGGATTGTTTAATATGCTATATACACATCCAGGTTTACACTAAACTCTTTTCCATTTCATTGATGTGAATATATTGAAGCTTCCTTTTTTTAATTTTCTCTTTTTACTAATGTGTGTCTCTTTGAGAATAAAAATTATGCTCTAAATGTGTTGTCCTATAAAATACAAACTTAAGTATTTTGATTTTAGTACAATATGAACTAACAAAACGAAGGGGGACCTTGCTGTCTTGGCACAACAGTTGGTGTTGTCACCATGTGACCGGAGGTCACAGATTTGAATCATGTAATCAACCTCTTTCAAATGTCAGGGAAGGTTACCTACTATAAACCTACACAATTGATCTGACTCCTCCCTAGACTCTGTGTGTTGCGGGAGCTATAGTGCACCATGTTGTGCTTTTATGAGCTAACAAAGCATAAATAGTGATTGTAGAGGCTATTTTGATTTTACTTGAATTTATACTATTTATAATAGAAAATGAAACCATGGTTGGGGGAACAAGGCTCCTGCTTGGCCCCCCCTCCATCCGTCCTTGGTTTAAGGAAGTAGTTAGGATGGTCTCAGACTCTCAGGCATACATGCATCCTAGCACTTTTGATTATTTCTGATCTCTGAATTGTCTTTGCCCTGAGACCAATTTTATTCTCTTTACTGAGATCGTTCATTTGACCAAAAGATACCTTTTACTAATTTGCAGCTGGTAGGAACCGATCATTGTACCTTTAATTCCACCCAGAAAGCTCATGGAATTGATGACTTCCGGAAAATTCCTAATGGTGTCAATGGTAATCACATGATGGTCCTGGATATTTGTGGCCTAAATATATTCTGGTTGATTTTGAAATGTTTCATTACTAATGTGCATTGCAACCTGAAATCTGTAGGTATTGAAGAAAGGATGCATGTGGTATGGGATACCATGGTGGTAAGATAAACAATTTCCCACTTAGCCCTCCATTTCTTGTTAGGTTGGGGTAAATCCATGAAACAGCCTCCTTGCAATTATGCAAGGGTAAGACTGCATATAAAGATTGTCATCGCCCCACTCTTGTTAGTCAGGATTTAATGGGGAGTGGTTTTATATCTCACAGGAATCTGGCCAAATCTCTGTCACTGACTATGTCCGGTTGACAAGCACTGAATGGTATGTTTTGTGTTAATCAAAGTAAAAATTGGCATCCAGTTCTTATGGCACTAAGGGGAATTCAGAGTATTTTATTATTTTTATTTTAATTACAATGCTGTTGCTAAAGATGCAAAAAGTATTAATGATGTTTTTTTATTTCTACAACCACTTCAGTGCTAGAATCTTCAATGTATATCCAAGGAAAGGAGCTATTCTTCCAGGATCTGATGCAGATATTATCATCCTCAATCCAAATTCAAGCTTCGAGATAACTGCAAAGTCCCACCACTCCAGACTGGATACAAATGTCTACGAGGGAAGGAGAGGAAAGGTACTGATTTAACTATAATCCGGTCCATCTAGGGATTGAAGTTAATTAACCGCTTACTGGCAAAATTAGTACTACACGAATCTCCTTGTTTTGGTATGGACTTTCACTAAAGTTTTTTTTTAGAGCAAATTTTTGGGTAGTACCAGGCCCCCATGCTCATAGGTATAGAAGTGGTATATTGTAAAATAAGAATTGGGAGATATAGTCCTTTTCAATTAAAATGCTTTTCATTGATGTTATTATATTGAGTTCTGAATTAGGTAGGGCACATTGGTTTTGCATTTGGCCCAACACTAGGGTTAATGGCTTAACATTAGACTGCTAGAAGTTATTCCAGCCTTAGGAAGATGACTAGTATATTATTTTATAATTTCTGTCTTGTTTTATGGGTTATTAATGGATCATCTCATTGTTACATACACCTACATGAGGTTATGTGAGATAATCTTGGTCATCTGTACACAAATCAATGATTATTATTTCTTCTTTCTTTATCCTAATGTGCTCTCCATAACCATTGAATCAATTCCCATCAATGAGAATAATAAGTTATTCTTAAAAACTAGCACTGCCTTTGGAATTGCAGATGCACTGCACTACAAATAACTTTTGAGGGGGCTAATTGTGACTTCTTTTCCTAAAGCATATCTCTGGGCTTTGGTTTTCTCTCTCTCCCCATCCCTCTCTGGGCTTCGAGTCTCTCCCCACTTTTTACTTGATTTGTTCATGTTGTGTTCTTTAACTTGGTTTCCTATGGCTCCATTCAACATGTGCTTCTTTGTATATTTTTCAATAATTGAAGCATTGTCATGTAATATCAAGATTCAAAGTTTTTTTATTTATTTATTTTGCAGGGTAAAGTTGAAGTGACCATAGCAGGAGGAAGAGTTGTTTGGGAAAATAATCAACTGAAGGTTGCTCCTGGTACCGGGAGATACATACAAATGCCACCTTTTAGTTATCTGTTTGATGGAATGGACAAGAAGGATGCCGATTATCTAAGCTCTCTTCAAGCCCCAGTAAACCGAGCCAAATCTACCACTTAAAAAATTTTGGGTTCCTTCTTTAGTAAAATTTCAACATTTTACTAGGGAAAAAACAAAGAAGTATGTTAATCCAGCTTTCCTTTCAAAAATAAAGAAAAATATGTAAAATATTGTACCGAAGAGCATCGCATGTATATTATAATAGATATATTTCGTGTTACCTTTTGCACTGATGTAATGTACATTGCTGCTTAGATTGTGTTAAAAGTAACTGGAGCTTTTTTACCAAAAAAAAAAAAAAAAAAAAGAGACAATAGCTCCAATAATATTCTGTACAATATGTAGCATACTCAAAATTCTCTCTAATATATTTTCCTTGATTTAGTTAGACGGTCTCTTATAATCTTTATTCCAATAATTTGTACCAAGGTCCATCATCAATGCCTTTTTTGTGACGGCAATTTTCATCTTATCAAACCTTGTCACATAAAAACAAAATAAGAAATTCTTCAGTCGTATATCTTTTAATAAATATGCAATGGTGGATTTCAGTTTTTTTAAAAATTTGCTGGGCTATGAAAGATTTGAATTTCTTGTATCACTTTTGAAATGTTTGTTTCAAGTCATATAAGCTCTTTTTCAATTGGCAAATTATGTTTTCTTTATTTGGTGTTTGGAATCTTTCATTTTGTTTCATATAAATTTCTTTTTTCAGGTCGTTGTGAAGGAATTTGACTTTTGATTTTTTTTTTCTTATAAATTTTTTTTTCATTGTTGAATTTTTTGTAAAAATTTATTTCAACTAACTTCTGTTTATAAGATAAAGAGGGAAAAAAAACCTCCAAACTCGCACTTATTCTACTTATTATGTGGCTTAAGCTTTATTCTGCGTATATGTTTTGCTACTGTGCTGTTTTGAAAAAAACGAAGAAGCTGTGTAGTGTGTCTCTCTTAGTCGGTGCACTTGTTTATTCACGCAAATTCTTGTAAGTGTGGTGTTTTTCATTCTTATCTTCTCGCTACATGTATTTTTTAAAGTATGTAATTTACACGCGGTCCGAGCTTGGAGCACAAGACATTTGGTGGGATTTGGTGAGAGAAAGAGAGGAAAGGCTGAGGTGAGAGGTAAGAGAAAAATAAAATAAAATTAATTTAAGTGTTAATTTTTTAGTAGAAGAATCATATTAATCCTAGAACACTTTAAAAAATCCTTTGAGTATAACCAGGAGATGCCCACGGGTCATTTTTCTTGGAACTCTCTAGTTTTTTATTTTTGCACATTAAGTAATAAGGAATTTATTTTTTATTTTTTAAATATTCGAATCGATTAATCATTTCAAAATTTGTTCAATTTGAAGCATGTTTTAGGATTAAAATTTAAACTCTTCCCAAATATAATACTGAGAAAGATTAAATATATACTCTCATCATCATTTATTTAGTCTTCTAACATCAATTAAGTTATCATTATTTGATTAATATATAAAGAAATATAAGTATCATGTTGTTTGATAAACAAAAAGGAAAATTATTTATCCTTTAAAATGATATAACTTGTGTCATTTCACTTTTACAAAAAAGTGAGATCCACGTCTTAATTTTTTATCTACTCTTTTTCTTTTTTTATCTATTTTTTTCTTTAATTTAAAATCACACAATTTTATGTCTTTTAAATACACATTTTTCCCTAAACAAAATGTTGGGAACTCGGTTCCCTCAAACTCGGCTATGAAGCCTTTTGTGCGGAAGTCAATCAACCAGATCCTCGGCAGTACCACGGCCTGTATATTACCAGGTCGGACTGCACAACGAAAAAACAAAAAACTCAAAGAGGAGAGAGAAGAAGAACACAACCAGTTTTAATGTGGAAAAACTTCTCCAAAGAAGAAGTAAAAACCACGGGACCTAATCCAGATCAAAAATCCACTATGAAACTAATGGTTACAAGAATTAAATACACCAATGTGGTGGTTAACTCAACCTCTCCAACAATGGTGATAATTTAAATGCAAAGCATAAAACTTTGCTCAAACAATCAAATCTCAAATATCTCAAATATCTCAAACAATCATCTCACATCATACTCTCAACCTCACACATACATGCTATATACATGGGGGAGGGAGATGAACCACTCAAGGGATGTGTCCCTTGAGCCTTACACCAAAGGGAAGTTCCAACCACTTGGTACTTGTGCCAAGCATTAAAGAGGAGCAACTTCCAACACAAAATGCTCGATCAAAAAATAGTGAGGCCGTATGCCGTACGGTGTTGTGTCTTGTGCATGAGAGAAGAGTCTAGTACAAAAATGCTTCACTGCTATCTCTGATACGAGATTATCTACTGTGGTCCGAGACCACCATTCTTTTGGTGGTCCCTTAATATAAATCGAAGGGTAATAGTGAAAAAGAGAAAAAATAATAGGAATAAAAAAGAAAAGAAAAGAAAAGAAAAATTGATATTATGAGAGGAAACACCACATTATTAAGTGATCCTGGACCATAATAAATATTTCCCTCCAATACATCTTCGTTAATTAATAATTTGTTATTTATCATAAATAAATTTTCTCTTATATATATATATATATATATTATATAAAAAAATATATGAGATTTATATTTTTTTATTTTTTTATTCTCTTATATGATCTCATATGAGATCCATATTTTTATTTACATATAACAAATTATTTTATCTTCTATAACATAACAAATATTAATTTCTTAATTAATACCATTACCTATGTCATGCCGGAATTATTTTAACTAAAACAGATAACTATGCCCGAATGCGTTGATTAACGTGAGTAAGCCACGTTGACTAACATAGCAACGTGCCGCAGTTCAATTACAGTGACTGGTTTGAAAAACGGAATATAATAAGAAGCAATCAGGTAGAAAAGAAGCATTTGAGTGCAGTAGTGAACTGAATGGTGAGTGAGTATGAGTGTAGTGATGGGGTTCAGATCACAAGTCCTTCAAATCTTGTTTCTCATCTTCTTCATCATCACTCCCTCTACACTTTCTCAGTCTAACCAGGTCACTTCCCTCTCCCTCTCTCTCTTTTTGAGTTGACTTTCACTTTATTCATTTGCTTTACTTGTTCTAGGTTTTCTTTTCGTTAGATTTTCGATTATTTTAAGCATTTAACTAGTGATGATCATTGCTGAACTGATATTTTTATTTCCGCTTTGTCTTCTGGAATTCATTTTTCCGTTTTTGAACGATTCAGTTTTGTGATGCTGGAATTGGATATGGAGACTCCGCGTGTGGAACAGGAATTCCATCATCGAAGCTGTTGATCAAGGGGGGTACGGTCGTCAATTCTCACCACCAACAGATTGCTGATGTTTATGTGGAGGATGGTATCATTGTTGCTGTCAATCCTGATATCAGGGTATTTCTTTTTTATTATTTTTTTCACTTTTCTTCATAGCTTAGCTCCACCAACACTCCTTTTTCTATTGATTTTATTGCTTTCTGTTTTTGCTGCTGCTGTTTACTAGATGATATGTTTGCTGCTGTAGACATGTTTTGATGGCAGTTATATATGCTTTATGCTTGACGATATAATATTTCATGTTAACTGCCTTTTTTCAGTGAGGTTGCTCTTTTTGGCGCCTCTAGAGATTTGCTTTCTAGCACATTGAGTTTCTCTTACTTTCTGCTTTCTAACGTATGATTTGTTCCTTGTGTAATTTCCACTGGCAGGTTGGAGATGACGTGACTGTGATAGATGCCACTGGCAAGTTTGTCATGCCAGGTTAGGCCTTAAAATAGTTCACTAGTTAATATCTACACGTAAACTGCAGAGATGAATCAGGTCCTGCTAGGATGAATGCGATAGATGTAAGATCAGTACACATAGGATCATGGGATGATACAGATCTATCTAGTCTTTTTCAATCTACTTCAAAATCTTGTGTAAACCAAAATTTTGGTCCTAAATTAGGAACTTGATGCACTGGATTATTATGTTACACGCCTACACCATAGGAAATTGGAAAATCACCTTGATGATATCACTTGCTGTATGCATGGAAGTGAGTAATATTAAATTCCATCATGTTGAGTTCCAATTTTTTTTTTTTTTCCATGTAATGTGAGCAGACTGTTGGAATTCCTACTTATGCCCTTTGCTCTTGTTTGATCCACTGTCAATGTTGTTGTTTTAGTCTCATCTAGTCCTGGCCTGGATATTTTCACAGTATTTGGGTGAGACTAGTCCTGTTCGGTGTACTGAGACTCATTGTTAAATTCCTTTCAACCTACTTTGGCATCAACTTTTTTTTTTTTTAATCTTACCTGACAGACTATGAATGCATCTTTTCGTTAACTGGCAGGAGGCATTGATCCTCATACCCACCTAGAGTTTGGGTATATGGATTATGTAATGATAGATGACTTCTTCAGTGGTCAGGCTGCAGCATTAGCTGGTGGGACAACAATGCACATTGACTTTGTTATACCAGTTGATGGGAGTTTAACAGCTGGTTTTGAATCCTATGAAGAGAAGGCAAAGAAGGCTTGCATGGATTATGGTTTCCATATGGCTATTACCAAATGGGACGAAACTGTTTCAAGAGAAATGGAGCTCATGGTCAAGGAGAAAGGTTATGCTTTTTTTACTTGTTGCGTTTTGATAATTTGGTTGATCCTGCTGAAATAAACCTTTGGATGAGTTCTGAGGAATTTATTTCGGGTAGTGCATCTATGTTTTCCAATTGCAGGTATCAACTCTTTTAAGTTTTTCATGGCATACAAAGGAGCTCTTATGATCAATGATGAGCTTCTTCTGGAAGGATTTAAAAAGTGCAAGTCCCTTGGTGCCTTAGCCATGGTCCATGCAGAAAATGGAGATGCTGTGTATGAAGGGCAAAAAAAAATGATAGAACTTGGAATAACTGGTCCTGAGGGGCATGCTCTTTCAAGGCCTGCAGTGGTAAATTCTCAATATTTTCTTCTATAAAGAATTTACAGAATAATGGAATGCAAATGTTAACCACTGTCTGGTTTCATTTCACCCTCTTCATTGTCTTAACAAGGTATGGCATAGATGATTTTCACTTCTCATTTTTCAACCTTCCCTTTAACCCCTGCCAAGTGCAGTTTCAGTAGGCTTCTGCATAGTTTATTGGATTTAGGTCCAGTTACTTGAGCCAAATTAACTCTTTTTAGCTGCTGGTGTCAAAATTTGCATACTTGTAACCATCCTAGTTTGACATTTGTTGTGTTCAGTTTTTCATCTTTTTCGATGAACCACATTTAGTTGGTATGTGATCAGATTGATTTCTTGTTTTGTATTCGTATATTCTGTTATTACTGTAAAGTCTAAATATCTGTCTGTGTGTGATTTATAGAACATTTCCCTATTTGACTTGTGTACATGTGTAGTTGGAAGGAGAGGCAACTGCTCGCGCTATTCGCTTAGCAGATTTTGTTAACACTCCTTTATATGTGGTTCATGTAATGAGCATTGATGCAATGGAAGAAATTGCAAAGGCCCGGAAATCAGGTTCTTAACTTTAATCGTTTAGTTTTATAGTTTTCATTAATGTGTTCCACAGTAACAATGCATTCATTGAGAGAAAGTAGACAATTGCAACTTATAAAGATAAGAAATCCTTTGAAGAAAAGCTAATACTTTTGCATAACAACATTCTTATTTTATGTGGAAAAAATGCTAAAAGAAGACTTGTACTTGAATTGATAACCGCCAAAATTAGGTTAACTTGAGAACAATTTATAATTCCACTCTTGTGCTGTACTATATTATTTTATCTTTAAGTGCAGAAACACAGGGCAACTCAAATCACTTGAACTTAATTGAGACTCTGAGACTTAATTGCTGCTTGTGATGTGATTAGTTTGGGGGGATACTGTTTAAGGTTGCTTGTGTTCTTTTTTCTCTGTATTTTTTGTATTCAAGAGGCAAGAGCTTCCCAAGGAAGATTCCATTTCTGATATGGAGAAGACTGGGTTGCCTTGCTGCTTTTTTCTTTCCTGATTCATTGTTTTGTACTTTTCTGATTTAGAGTATTACTTATCCTCTCCCTAGTTGTACTTTCCCTCTTTTCATTCTACCCTGAAAAAAGATAAAACAGTTTCCCAAGCCTAATCCCAGATCTTATGCAATTGAAAGGATATAAGAATTAAGGATAAAAATTTGATATTTATTGTTAATATATTTTTCTTCTGAATGTGGATAGGTGATGACCATATAAGTTTGAAATTACTGCAGCAATTGCTATTAGTGGTGCACTCTCTAGTCTCTTTGGAATAGTTTTTAGGGATGACAATCATGACCAAATGATGGTAGCTCAGTTGGCGCATGGGAGCTGAGCATATAAGTTTGATATTCATTGTTAATCTATTTTTCTTCTGAATGTGTCTAGGTGATGACCATATAAGTTTGAAATTACTGCAGCAATTGCTATTAGTGGAGCATATCTAGTCTCTTTAGAATAGTATTTAGGGATGACAATCATGACCAAATGATGGTAGCTTAGTTGGTGCATGGGAGCTGAGCAGTTGGAGATGAGAGCATGTGTTCGATCCTCCCCAATATCATCTTTGGGAGGGGTTTAAAGCCTTAATCCTGGACCCGTCCCGAACAGGATTGCCTCCCGTGGAGAATACCTGTGGTTTATTAAAAAAAAAGGGATGACAATCATGCTTGTTTTGTTCTCTGACCACTGCCCCCATTTATATTTTTTTTTCACATCTCCATGATGAATTAAAGTTTGCTTTATGATAGAAATTAAACTCTTTCTGGCCATAAAGATTGATTCAATTTTCCAATCATGTTTCATCCTTACTTTCAAGTTTTTACAATTGTTCACATAAGCTTATGTTCGGGACTGGAGTGCAATAAACCAAACACAATAAAAAAGAGATTTGGATGGAAGATCCTTTTTGTTTTTCTGGTTCATGTGTTTCAGTTGTGACATTTTAAGTTTTATTGATAATTTAGTTTTATTGATCTCTCCTTCTTGTTTTAAACTGCAGAACAGAGGATAAGTTTATGTGTTTCCACTGTGACATTTGAAGTTTTTCTGCTCCCTGATAGATTTAGTGGGGTCACCTGTTTGTTTTCATACTGCAGGACAAAGGGTAATTGGAGAACCTATCGTCTCTGGGTTAGCCCTTGATGACTCTTGGCTTTGGCATCCTGACTTTGAGACTGCAGCAAGGCACTGCCTTCACTTGTTTCATTGTTTTTTGTAGTCATTATTCTTTGCTGTCTTCAGTTTTAAGAATGTAAGCCATATTCATTCTCATGATTCAGGTATGTCATGAGTCCCCCTATTAGGAGACGAGGACATGATAAGGCCCTTCAAGCTGCCCTTTCAACAGGAGTATTGCAGGTTTCACATTATAAGTCAGACTTAGGTTCAGTTTTAAAGATGAGGGTTTGAGTAAGGGACGAATCCAGGAATTGACCATTGAAGGGTCCAAAATCATAAAGGATGTTTAAATGAAAAAATCATAGTTCGAATGTTAAATGTTTCATACGTTTAGTGAAGTGAGCACAATGTTATTTACTATGATAAATTTCATCTATGATTGAAATAATCTCAAGTTTTCCAACAAAGAAATGAAAGATAATTTTGTACCATGGTTGTCAAATCCTCCTAGTCTTTTGCCGGGGATTGTTTAATATGCTATATGCGCATCCAGGTTTGCACTAATTTTTTTTTCCATTTCATTGATGTGAATATATTGAAGCTTCCTTTTTAAAATATTCTCTTTTTACTAATCTGTGTCTCTTTTAGAATAAAAAATCTGCTCTAAATGTGTTGGCCTATAAAATACACATGTACCAACCCAATTAGTATTTTGATTTAATTACAATATGAGCTAACAAAACAAGGGGAGGCCTTGCTGTCTTGACACAACAGTTGGTGTTGTCACCATGTGACTGGAGATCACAGATTTGAATCATGTAATCAACCTCTTTCAAATGTAAGGGAAGGTTACCTACTATAAACCTACACAATGGATCTGACTCCTCCCTGGACTCTGTGTGTGGCGGGAGCTATAGTGCACCACGTTGTCCCTTTACGAGCTAACAAAGCTTAAATAGTGATTGTAGAGGCTATTTTAACTTTACTTGAAAATTATACTGTCTATGATAGAAAATGGAACCATGGTTGGGGGATCAAGGCTCCTGCTTTGCGTCCCTCCATCCATCCCTGGTTTAAGGAAGTAATTTGGATGGTCTCAGACTCTCAGGCATACATGCATCCTAGCACTTTTGATTATTTCTGATCTCTGAATTGTCTATGCCCTGAGCCCAATTTTATTCTCTTTACTGAGATTGTTTATTTGACCAAAAGATACCTTTTATTAA
>JAVKPL010000819.1:0-15858 GCA_032173675.1 Gastrolobium villosum
CTAGCCAATGGTGCACCACGACTCATTCTGGTGCATCGCGGCTCATTCTGGTGCACCATTGCTCATTCTGGTGCACCCTGGCTCATTCTAGTGCACCACGGCTCATTCTGGTGCACCCCAGCACATTCTGGTGCAACGCGGCTAGCCCATGGTGCACCACGGCTCATTCAGGTACACCATAGCTCATTCTCGTGCACCGCGGCTAGACCGCGATGCACCCCGTCTCATTCTGGTGCACCGTGGCTATCCAATAGTGCACAACGGCTCATTCTGGTGCACCATAGCTCATTCTGGTGTACCATGGCTCATTCTGGTGCACCGCCGCTTGCCCATGGTGCACCGTGGCTAGCCCAGGGTGCACTATGGCTAGCCCATGGTGCACCAGGGCTCATTCCGGTGCACCGCGGCTAGCCCAGGGTGCACCACGGCTCATTTCGGTGCACCGTGGCTAGCCCATGGTACAGCACGGCTTATTTTGGTGTATGGCGGCTTATTCTGGTGCACTGCGGCTAGCCCATGGTGCACCACGGCTCATTCTGGTGCGCCGTGGCTCATTCTGATGCACCGCGACTAGTCCATGGTGCACCCCGGCTCATTGCGGTGCACCGCGGCTCATTCTGGTGCACCACGGCTAGCCCATGGTGCACCTTGGCTCATTCTGGTGCACCTCGGCTAGCCCATGGTGCAGCACAGCTCATTCTTTTGCACCGCGGCTATCTAATGGTGCACCACGGCTCATTCTGGTGCACCGCGGCTAGCCAATGGTCCACCACGCTTCATTCTGGTGCATCGCAGCTAGCCCATGGTGCACCACGGCTCATTCTGGTGCACTGCGGCTCATTCTGGTGCACCGCTGCTTGCCCATGGTGCACCACGACTCATTCTTGTGCACCGCGGCTAGCCCATGGTGAACCACGGCTCATTCTGGTGCCCCCGGCTCATTCTGGTACACCGCGGCTAGCCCATGGTGCCCCACGACTCATTCTAGTGCACTGCGGCTAGCCCGGGGTGCCCCACGGCTCATTCTGGTGCACCGTCGCTAGCCTATGGTACACCACGGCTCAGTCTGGTGCACCGCGGCTAGCCCATGGTGCACCACGGCTCATTCTAGTGAACCACGACTCATTCTGGTGCACAATGGCTAGCCCACGGAGCACCAAGGCTCATTTTGGTGCACCGCGGCTAGCCCATGGTGCACCCCGTCTTATTTTGGTGTACTTCGGCTCTTTCTGGTGCACCCGATGATAGACTACACTAAGAATTGACCAAAACAAATGCAGAAACACTATCTGTAACGCCCTCCCTTGTATGCATCCAAGAGAGTCGTTTGCTAAGCGGAATTAGAGTCTTTAACGACACATTAGCTACTAAAAATTTTATTCCAAAAGCAAAACCGTAATGTATTTAAAAATTCGTATAAATTCTGTTTGGACGAGTTAAAAAAATATTCCTTGTGATCTAGAAAGAGCACGTCGGGGGCTTCGCGTGCATATAAAATAATAGTAAATCGGAGTTCGTTTGCACGTTGAAACATAACCCGTAAGGTGCTCGTAAAACTGTTAAAATTCAGCACTTAATAAAACGTTCAAAAATCCTTTTCGCAAAACATTTTCTGATTTTTCCAAAACAGCCGCTGTTCATAAAAGACCAAAGCTAAATGGAAGATAATAATGTCTACAATCATCCAAGTGTCTCAAAATAATAAGCATTACAGTCATCCAACAATCAAACAGTAACAGCAAAAGTCCAAGCATCAGCAAGTAACAGCAAACATCACGCCTTCAAATGCTCTTACTTCCTCCTGCAATTTATGAAAATAGCAGCCCCAAAGGGGTGAGAATAATCCCAGTAAAGTGGCAATAAAACCAATAATATAACAGTATTAAACTAGGCACAAAATCATAAACAGTCACTTCAACATATCCTGTTCCTGGCCCTTTTCCTTTTAATAATATATATATATATATATATATATATATATATATATATATATATTGCGTATATAACGCCTTCCTTTTTGCGCTCTTAGCACCGTCGTGCGCGCAATACACAGTGGACATCCCATAATCGGCACCCTTCATTGGTGGATTCCAACTGTGGCCTATGCGGACTGATGCCAAGTGTCCCATACCTGGTACCGGAGGGATGCCTATATGATGCGTGCTCAAACACATGGTCCTGTACATAACTATTCTAAAATTGCAAGGCTATATGAATTTTGGTACATGCATGCCATGCCATGCTATCACACACAAAGCGTAAAAATAAATGCGGTATGATGTAAAATGCATGCTTATATACTTTTCATATACGTTATGCTGCCACACATAACAACTTTACCTCATAATCATGTTGCCGTCAAGGCATATTTATGGCATAATACTTACATCATAAGGAACATAATAATTTTACGGAGTATGGGGCATCATGTTACAACTTCATACGCTAGTCAATAGTCACATTAGGTAATATCGCCTAACACTTACCTTGCGCGCCTTAAATAATTACCAAACAGCAGCGAAATATGCTACGTTTCTCACTTCTTATGCGCACCTAAAGCAATTACAATAAATCAATTTACAGCAACGTTTTACAGTAAAAACAGTGAGCAAACAACAACGTTTTACAGCAGAAACAGTGAGCAAAACAACAACATTTTTCTTAAAAACAGTGAGCTGAAACAGTGGCATTTTACAGCAGAACAGTAACATTTACAGCAGTAAAAATAGTGGCATTTTACAGCAGCAGTGAACAACATACGGTGATGTTTTTTAAACCAAAACAGTAACGTTTACAGCAGCAAAAACAGTGATCATTTTACACCGCAACAGTGGCATTTTTAGCATCAAAACAGTGACCATTTTATACAGAAACAGTGGCATTTTGAACATCAAAACAGTGACCATTTTATACAGAAACAGTGGCATTTTGAACATCAAAACAGTGACCATTTTATACAGAAATAGTGCCATTTTGAACATCAAAACAGTGACAGAAACAGTGGCATTTGAGCATCAAAATAGTGGCAGAAACAGTGGCATTTGAGCATCAAAACATCAAAACAGTGACATTTGAGCATCAAAACAGTGGCATTTTTAATGGAAACATGAACTTCCTCACATACAAACGGTTCTGCATAAAGATCATAGATGCCTAGAGAAAGTTCTTTTATTAAATCTCATTAGACGTAAGGATAGCAAAAACTTTACATTCTGCCCATGAAGTCTAAGCTCATAGAATATGTCTTATTCATTCCTTCTATTTTTGATAGAATCTCTAATGGTTAAAGGATTAAATTTCTAAATACAACATGTCAAGAATCACATACTTTAACGTCCAAGGCTACCCACGAAACAAAAAGGCTAAACCACAACATATTCTAGTCCTTCTAAGCTTCTCTAAAATTGAACAGTTAAATACACTAGGAGGAGAAAGTTACTTATGGCACTTATATATTTTACTAATTACGTGGGATGTTACACTATCAAATGGGTTTGAGGAACTCAAAAATCGTGGGAGCACCACACACAAACTCTTGGCTGATCAAAATTCGATGCCTGGGTACGATTTTCCATTTTTTCGGATTTTCTCAAATTACGTCTCTTGAAAAATTAATATTAAATTTTAATTCCATGGAGAAAAATCATGAAACTTTGGGAACAGTAAGATATGGTTTTTCCAAGCATGCATGCAAAAAATCAAACCGAAATTCAATTTCTAGGTCCGAATTTGGACTTCTTCCTCCTCAGAAAAAAGGTATTTACTTGTGCAAAACTGGAAACTGCATGTAAGGCTATTATAGGGGGGAGCAGCTTCCTGCTTTCCCATGCCCGCGGTGGGCTGTGCACCTGGTGCCCGACTTGATGCCCCGGATGCTTGACATGGTGCCCCATGAGGCGCGCCTGGTGCCTGACGTGGTGCCCCGACCGTCAGGCATGGTGCACCCTATGCTTGACGATGATTTAGCGTCGTTAATGCATGCGCGGCGGTGCGTTTTGGGGACTTACCCCGATCCCGGCTGTTATTGCCTTACGTGCATCGTTGATCTTGTGGAGGCACCCGGATGAATCACGACTGAACAAGTTGTGAAAGGAATTGACGGCGGCGAGGGCTGGTTCTTGATGGTATCGATCATGCCTAGCGAGATGGACATGGCGCTACCGGATGCTTCCATCGCGCGCATGCCGTAGGCAATGTGGGTTGTGGTACGTTTTGTGGTGTTGGGTCGCACTGAATGCGAGGGCGTGTGAGTGGTGGTGGTGCCTTCGATGATAGACTACACTAAAAATTGACCAAAACAAAAGCAGAAACACTATCAAATTAGTTGGAGGAACACAAAAATCGTGGGAGCACCACACACAAAGTCTTGGCAGTTGCATGCATACAAGGCAAGTTTCCTACAGGTTAGGGGGGAGCAGCCATATTCAGGTCAATGTAAAAATTCTCCATGAAATCCAATGAAACTTGGAGGGGATGTTGGATATATTTAAGTATGGACGCCTGCAAAAAAACAGCTCAAAATTCGATGTTGGGGTATGCTTTTCCATTTTTTCAGATTTTTTCAATTTTCGCTTGTTCAAGGATTGATAAAAAATATTTCGGGCAACGAAAAAGTGGTCTAAACGATGGAATTTGGCAAAAATAGGGTGGGGGTAACGATTCTCTGGATAGTTTTGATCGGATGGCCACCCTCTACAAATTGGGCCTTCTTCCTCCTTGCAAAAAAAGAGTCTACTTGTGCAAAATTGGCAAAATGCATATAAGCCTATTATATGGGGGGAGGAGGAATAGTCTCCAAAAATTCATTAAAACCAATCCTTCTATGAAATCCAATGAAACTTGGAGAGGATGTTGGATATATTTTAGCATGGATGTTTACAAAAAATCAGAACAAAATTCGATGTCTAGGTACGATTTTCCATTTTTTCGGATTTTCTCAAATTACGCCTCTTGAAAAATTAATATTAAATTAATCCCATGGAGAAAAATCATGGGACTTTGGGAAGAGTAAGATATGGTTTTTCCAAGCATGAATGCAAAAAATCAGACCGAAATTCAATTTCTAGATCCGAATTTGGACTTCTTCCTCCTCAGAAAAAAGGTATTTACTTGTGCAAAACTGGCAACTGCATATAAGGCTATTATAGGGGGAGCAGTTGCCAGCCATCCCATGCCCGCGGTCGGCTGTGCACCTGGTGCCCGACCAGATGCCCCGGATGCTTGACTTGGTGCCCCGACCTGCAGGCATGGTGCACCTTATGCTTGACTCGGTGCCTGACGAGGTGCATGGCATGGTGCACTGGGTGCCTGACGAGATGCGCCTGATGCTTGACCTGGTGCCGGAAGAGGTGCACCCGATGATAGACTACACTTAAAATTGACCAAAACAAATGCAGAAACACTATCAAATGAGTTGGCGGAACTCAAAAATCGTGGGAGCACCACAATCAAAGTCTTGGCAGATCAAAATTCGATGCCTCACTGGTGCACCCCGGCTCATTCTGGTGAACTGCGGCTCATTCTGGTGCACCGCCGCTTGCCCATGGTGCACCGTGCTAGGCCACGGTGCACTGCGGCTAGCCCATGGTGCACCATGGCTCATTCTGGTGCACCGCCGCTTGCCCATGGTGCACCGTGGCTAGCCCAGGGTGCACGATGGCTAGCCCATGGTGCACCACGGCTCATTCTCGTGAACCGCAGCTAGCCCATGGTGCTCCACAGCTCGTTCTGGTGCACCGCGGCTGATTCTGATGCACCGCGACTAGTCCATGGTGCACCACGGCCCATGGTGCACCAAGGCTCATTCTGGTGCACCGCGGCTAGTCCATGGTGCACCACGGCTCATTGCGGTGCACCACGGCTCATTTCGGTGCACCGCGGCTAACCTATGGTACACCAGGGTTTATTTTGGTGTATGGCGGCTTATTCTGGTGCACTGCAACTAGCCCATGGTGCACCACAGTGCAATTCTGGTGCACCACTGATTCTGGTGCACCCGCTAGTCCATGGTGCACCTATTCTGGTGCACCACGGCTCATTCTGGTGCACCGCGGCTAGCCCATGGTGCACCACGGCTGATTCTGGTGCACCGCGGCTAGCCCATGGTGCACCGCGGCTCATTCCGGTGCACCGCGGCTAGCCCATGGTGCACCCCGGCTCATTCTGGTGCACCTCGGCTAGCCCATGGTGCAGCACAGCTCATTCTTTTGCACCGCGGCTATCTCATGGTGCACCACGGCTCATTCTGGTGCACCGCGGCTAGCCAATGGTCCACCACGCCTCATTTTGGTGCACCGCAGCTAGCCCATGGTGCACCACGGCTCATTCTGGTGCACTGCGGCTCATTCTGGTGCACCGCTGCTTGCCCATGGTGCACCACGACTCATTCTGGTGCACCGCGGCTAGCCCATGGTGAACCACGGCTCATTCTGGTGCCCCCCAGCTCGTTCTGGTACACCGCGGCTAGCCCATAGTGCACCACGACTCATTCTAGTGCACTGCGGCTAGCCCATGGTGCACCACGGCTCATTCTGGTGCACCGTCGCTAGCCTATGGTACACCACGGCTCAGTCTGGTGCACCGCGGCTAGCCCATGGTGCACCACGGCTCATTCTGGTGAACCACGGCTCATTCTGGTGCACCGCGGCTAGCCCATGGTGCACCACGACTCATTCTGGTGCACCGCGGCTCATTCTGGTGCACCATTGCTCATTCTGGTGCACCCTGGCTCATTCTAGTGCACCACGGCTCATTCTGGTGCACCCCAGCACATTCTGGTGCAACGCGGCTAGCCCATGGTGCACCACGGCTCATTCAGGTACACCATAGCTCATTCTCGTGCACCGCGGCTAGACCGCGATGCACCCCGTCTCATTCTGGTGCACCGTGGCTATCCAATAGTGCACAACGGCTCATTCTGGTGCACCATAGCTCATTCTGGTGTACCATGGCTCATTCTTGTGCCCATGGTGCACCGTGGCTAGCCCAGGGTGCACTATGGCTAGCCCATGGTACACCACGGCTCATTCTCGTGAACCGCAGCTAGCCCATGGTGCACCACGGCTCATTCTGGTGCATCGCTGCTAGCCCATGGTGCACCACGGCTCATTCGGGTGCACCGCGGCTAGCCCATGGTGCACCACGGCTCATTCCGGTGCACCGCGGCTAGCCCATGGTGCACCACGGCTCATTTCGGTGCACCGTGGATTTATTGTAATTGCTTTATTGTAAAACGTTGCTGTAAAATGATTTATTGTCAAAAATCTTCGACGTAATCCATTTTCCGTCAAAAATCTTCGACGGAATCCATTTTCCGTCGAAAAACTTCACAAAATCAATTTCTTTTGCATTTATTTTATTAATCCGTTTTCGATGAAATTCTTTTTCCGTCGAAAAACTTCACAAAATATTCTCATTTGCATTTATTTTAGTCATCCGTTTTCGACGGAATACATTTTTCGTCAAAAAACTTCGACGGAATCCATTTTCCGTCGAAAAACTTCACAAAATCAATTTCTTTTGCATTTATTTTATTCTTCCGTTTTTGACGGAATACATTTTGCGTCAAAAATCTTCGACGGAACCCATTTTTCGTCGAAAAACTTCATAAAATCAATTTCTTTTGCATTTATTTTATTCATCCATTTTTTACGGAATTCATTTTTCGTCAAAAATCTTCGACAGAATCCATTTTCCGTCGAAAAACTTCACAAAATCAATTTCTTTTGCATTTATTTTATTCATCCGTTATCGACGGAATTCATTTTCCATCAAAAATCTTCGACGGAATCAATTTTCCATCAAAAATCTTCTACGAAATCCATTTTCCATCAAAAAACTCCAAAAAATCAATTTCTTTTGCATTTATTTTATTAATCCGTTTTCGACGCAATTCTTTTTCCGTCGAAAAACTTCACAAAACTTCTTTTGCATTTATTTTATTCATCCGTTTTCGACGGAATACATTTTCCGTCAAAAATCTTCGACGGAATCCATTTTCCGTCGAAAAACTTCACAAAATCAATTTCTTTTGCATTTATTTTGTTCATCCATTTTCGATGGAATTCATTTTTCGTCAAAAATCTTCGACGGAATCCATTTTCCGTCAAAAATCTTCACAAAATCAATTTCTTTTACATTTATTTTATTCATCCGTTTTCGAAGGAATCCATTTTTCGTCGAAAAACTTCATAAAATCAATTTCTTTTGCATTTATTTTATTCATCCGTTTTCGACGGAATACATTTTCCGTCAAAAATCTTCGACGGAATCCATTTTCCGTCGAAAAACTTCACAAAATCAATTTCTTTTGCATTTATTTTATTCATCCATTTTCGATGGAATTCATTTTCAAAAATCTTCACAAAAAATTTCTTCCGTTTTCGAAGGAATCCATTTTTCGTCGAAAAACTTCATAAAATCAATTTCTTTTGCATTTATTTTATTCATCCGTTTTCGACGGAATCCGTCAAAAAAAATCCTTCGAAAAACTTCACAAAATCAATTTCTTTTGCATTTATTTTATTCATCCATTTTCGAAAAACTTCACAAAATCAATTTCTTTTGCATTTATTTTATTCATCCATTTTCGATGGAATTCATTTTTCGTCAAAAATCTTCGACGGAATCCATTTTCCGTCAAAAATCTTCACAAAATCAATTTCTTTTACATTTATTTTATTCATCCGTTTTCGAAGGAATCCATTTTTCGTCGAAAAACTTCATAAAATCAATTTCTTTTGCATTTATTTTATTCAACCGTTTTGGACGGAATACATTTTCAGTCAAAATTCTTCGACGAAATCCATTTTCCGTCGAAAAGCTTCACAAAATCAATTTCTTTTGCATTTATTTTATTCATCCATTTTCGATGGAATTCATTTTCCGTCAAAAATCTTCACAAAATCAATTTCTTTTGCATTTATTTTATTCATCCGTTTTCGACGCAATTTGTTTTCCGTCGAAAAACTTCACAAAATCAATTTCTTTTGCATTTATTTTATTCATCCGTTTTTGAAGGAATACATTTTTCGTCAAAAATGTTCGACGGAATCCATTTTTCATCGAAAAACTTCATAAAATCAATTTCTTTTGCATTTATTTTATTCATCCATTTTCGACGGAATTCATTATCCGTCAAAAATCTTCGACGGAATCCATTTTCCGTCAAAAATCTTCGACGGAATCCATTTTCCGTCGAAAAACTTCACAAAATCAATTTCTTTTGCATTTATTTTATTAATCCGTTTTCGATGAAATTCTTTTTCCGTCGAAAAACTTCACAAAATCAATTTCTTTTGCATTTATTTTATTCATCCGTTTTCGACGGAATACATTTTCGTCAAAAATCTTCGACGGAATCCATTTTCCGTCGAAAAACTTCACAAAATCAATTTCTTTTGCATTTATTTTATTCATCCGTTTTCGACGGAATTCATTTTCCGTCAAAAATCTTCGACGGAATCCAACTTCACAAAATCAATTTCTTTTGCATTTATTTTATTCATCCGTTTTCCATCAAAAAACTTCAAAAAATCAATTTCTTTTGCATTTATTTTATTAATCCGTTTTCGACGGAATACATTTTTCATCAAAAAACTTCTTTTGCATTTATTTTATTCATCCGTTTTCGACGGAATACATTTTCCGTCAAAAATCTTCGACGGAATCCATTTTCCGTCGAAAAACTTCACAAAATCAATTTCTTTTGCATTTATTTTGTTCATCCATTTTCGATGGAATTCATTTTTCGTCAAAAATCTTCGACGGAATCCATTTTCCGTCAAAAATCTTCACAAAATCAATTTCTTTTACATTTATTTTATTCATCCGTTTTCGAAGGAATCCATTTTTCGTCGAAAAACTTCATAAAATCAATTTCTTTTGCATTTATTTTATTCATCCGTTTTCGACGGAATACATTTTCCGTCAAAAATCTTCGACGGAATCCATTTTCCGTCGAAAAACTTCACAAAATCAATTTCTTTTGCATTTATTTTATTCATCCATTTTCGATGGAATTCATTTTTCGTCAAAAATCTTCGACGGAATCCATTTTCCGTCAAAAATCTTCACAAAATCAATTTCTTTTACATTTATTTTATTCATCCGTTTTCGAAGGAATCCATTTTTCGTCGAAAAACTTCATAAAATCAATTTCTTTTGCATTTATTTTATTCAACCGTTTTGGACGGAATACATTTTCAGTCAAAATTCTTCGACGAAATCCATTTTCCGTCGAAAAGCTTCACAAAATCAATTTCTTTTGCATTTATTTTATTCATCCATTTTCGATGGAATTCATTTTCCGTCAAAAATCTTCACAAAATCAATTTCTTTTGCATTTATTTTATTCATCCGTTTTCGACGCAATTTGTTTTCCGTCGAAAAACTTCACAAAATCAATTTCTTTTGCATTTATTTTATTCATCCGTTTTTGAAGGAATACATTTTTCGTCAAAAATGTTCGACGGAATCCATTTTTCATCGAAAAACTTCAGAAAATCAATTTCTTTTGCATTTATTTTATTCATCCGTTTTCGACGGAATACATTTTCCGTCAAAAATCTTCGACCGAATCCATTTTCCGTCGAAAAACTTCACAAAATCAATTTCTTTTGCATTTATTTTATTCATCCGTTTTCGATGGAATTCATTTTTCGTCAAAAATCTTCGACGGAATCCATTTTCCGTCAAAAATCTTCACAAAATCAATTTCTTTTACATTTATTTTATTCATCCGTTTTCGAAGGAATCCATTTTTCGTCGAAAAACTTCATAAAATCAATTTCTTTTTCATTTATTTTATTCATCCGTTTTCGACGGAATACATTTTCAGTCAAAAATCTTCGACGAAATCCATTTTCCGTCGAAAAACTTCACAAAATCAATTTCTTTTGCATTTATTTTATTCATCCATTTTCGATGGAATTCATTTTCCGTCAAAAATCTTCACAAAATCAATTTCTTTTGCATTTATTTTATTCATCCGTTTTCCGGAATTCTTTTTCCGTCGAAAAACTTCACAAAATCAATTTCTTTTGCATTTATTTTATTCATCCGTTTTCGATGGTCAAAAAATCGACGGAAAAACTTCACAAAATCCATTTTTCGTCGAAAAACTTCATAAAATCAATTTCTTTTGCATTTATTTTATTCATCCGTTTTCGACGGAATCATTTTCATTTTCGACGAATCCATTTTCCGTCGAAAAACTTCACAAAATCAATTTCTTTTGCATTTATTTTATTCATCCGTTTTCGACGGAATTCATTTTTCATCAAAAATCTTCGACGGTCAAAAATCCTTCACAAAATCAATTTCTTTTGCATTTATTTTATTCATCCGTTTTCGACGGAATTCATTTTTCCGTCGAAAAACTTCACAAAATCAATTTCTTTTGCATTTATTTTATTCATCCGTTTTCGACGGAATACATTTTCCGTCAAAAATCTTCGACGGAATCCATTTTCCGTCGAAAAACTTCACAAAATCAATTTCTTTTGCATTTATTTTGTTCATCCATTTTCGATGGAATTCATTTTTCGTCAAAAATCTTCGACGGAATCCATTTTCCGTCAAAAATCTTCACAAAATCAATTTCTTTTACATTTATTTTATTCATCCGTTTTCGAAGGAATCCATTTTTCGTCGAAAAACTTCATAAAATCAATTTCTTTTGCATTTATTTTATTCATCCGTTTTCGACGGAATACATTTTCCGTCAAAAATCTTCGACGGAATCCATTTTCCGTCGAAAAACTTCACAAAATCAATTTCTTTTGCATTTATTTTATTCATCCATTTTCGATGGAATTCATTTTTCGTCAAAAATCTTCGACGGAATCCATTTTCCGTCAAAAATCTTCACAAAATCAATTTCTTTTACATTTATTTTATTCATCCGTTTTCGAAGGAATCCATTTTTCGTCGAAAAACTTCATAAAATCAATTTCTTTTGCATTTATTTTATTCAACCGTTTTGGACGGAATACATTTTCAGTCAAAATTCTTCGACGAAATCCATTTTCCGTCGAAAAGCTTCACAAAATCAATTTCTTTTGCATTTATTTTATTCATCCATTTTCGATGGAATTCATTTTCCGTCAAAAATCTTCACAAAATCAATTTCTTTTGCATTTATTTTATTCATCCGTTTTCGACGCAATTTGTTTTCCGTCGAAAAACTTCACAAAATCAATTTCTTTTGCATTTATTTTATTCATCCGTTTTTGAAGGAATACATTTTTCGTCAAAAATGTTCGACGGAATCCATTTTTCATCGAAAAACTTCATAAAATCAATTTCTTTTGCATTTATTTTATTCATCCATTTTCGACGGAATTCATTATCCGTCAAAAATCTTCGACGGAATCCATTTTCCGTCGAAAAACTTCACAAAATCAATTTCTTTTGCATTTATTTTATTAATCCGTTTTCGATGGAATTCATTTTTCGTCAAAAATCTTCGACGGAATCCATTTTCCGTCAAAAATCTTCACAAAATCAATTTCTTTTACATTTATTTTATTCATCCGTTTTCGAAGGAATCCATTTTTCGTCGAAAAACTTCATAAAATCAATTTCTTTTGCATTTATTTTATTCAATCATTTTCGACGGAATTCATTTTCCGTCAAAATTCTTCGACGAAATCCATTTTCCGTCGAAAAGCTTCACAAAATCAATTTCTTTTGCATTTATTTTATTCATCCATTTTCGATGGAATTCATTTTCCGTCAAAAATCTTCACAAAATCAATTTCTTTTGCATTTATTTTATTAATCCGTTTTCGATGAAATTCTTTTTCCGTCGAAAAACTTCACAAAATCAATTTCTTTTGCATTTATTTTATTCATCCGTTTTCGACGGAATACATTTTTCGTCAAAAAACTTCGACGGAATCCATTTTCCGTCGAAAAACTTCACAAAATCAATTTCTTTTGCATTTATTTTATTCTTCCGTTTTTGACGGAATACATTTTGCGTCAAAAATCTTCGACGGAACCCATTTTTCGTCGAAAAACTTCATAAAATCAATTTCTTTTGCATTTATTTTATTCATCCATTTTTTACGGAATTCATTTTTCGTCAAAAATCTTCGACAAAATCCATTTTCCGTCGAAAAACTTCACAAAATCAATTTCTTTTGCATTTATTTTATTCATCCGTTTTCGACGGAATTCATTTTCCATCAAAAATCTTCGACGGAATCCATTTTCCATCAAAAATCTTCTACGAAATCCATTTTCCATCAAAAAACTCCAAAAAATCAATTTCTTTTGCATTTATTTTGTTCATCCATTTTCGATGGAATGCATTTTTCGTCAAAAATCTTCACAAAATCAATTTCTTTTACATTTATTTTATTCATCCGTTTTCGAAGGAATCCATTTTTCGTCGAAAAACTTCATAAAATCAATTTCTTTTGCATTTATTTTATTCATCCGTTTTCGACGGAATACATTTTCCGTCAAAAATCTTCGACGGAATCCATTTTCCGTCGAAAAACTTCACAAAATCAATTTCTTTTGCATTTATTTTATTCATCCATTTTCGATGGAATTCATTTTTCGTCAAAAATCTTCGACGGAATCCATTTTCCGTCAAAAATCTTCACAAAATCAATTTCTTTTACATTTATTTTATTCATCCGTTTTCGAAGGAATCCATTTTTCGTCGAAAAACTTCATAAAATCAATTTCTTTTGCATTTATTTTATTCAACCGTTTTGGACGGAATACATTTTCAGTCAAAATTCTTCGACGAAATCCATTTTCCGTCGAAAAGCTTCACAAAATCAATTTCTTTTGCATTTATTTTATTCATCCATTTTCGATGGAATTCATTTTCCGTCAAAAATCTTCACAAAATCAATTTCTTTTGCATTTATTTTATTCATCCGTTTTCGACGCAATTTGTTTTCCGTCGAAAAACTTCACAAAATCAATTTCTTTTGCATTTATTTTATTCATCCGTTTTTGAAGGAATACATTTTTCGTCAAAAATGTTCGACGGAATCCATTTTTCATCGAAAAACTTCATAAAATCAATTCTTTTGCATTTATTTTATTCATCCATTTTCGACGGAATTCATTATCCGTCAAAAATCTTCGACGGAATCCATTTTCCGTCAAAAATCTTCGACGGAATCCATTTTCCGTCGAAAAACTTCACAAAATCAATTTCTTTTGCATTTATTTTATTAATCCGTTTTCGATGAAATTCTTTTTCCGTCGAAAAACTTCACAAAATATTCTCATTTGCATTTATTTTAGTCATCCGTTTTCGACGGAATACATTTTTCGTCAAAAAACTTCGACGGAATCCATTTTCCGTCGAAAAACTTCACAAAATCAATTTCTTTTGCATTTATTTTATTCATCCGTTTTTGAAGGAATACATTTTTCGTCAAAAATCTTCGACGGAATCCATTTTTCATCGAAAAACTTCATAAAATCAATTTCTTTTGCATTTATTTTATTCATCCATTTTCGACGGAATTCATTCCATTTTCCGTCAAAAATCTTCGACGGAATCCATTTTCCGTCGAAAAACTTCACAAAATCAATTTCTTTTGCATTTATTTTATTAATCCGTTTTCGATGAAATTCTTTTTCCGTCGAAAAACTTCACAAAATATTCTCATTTGCATTTATTTTAGTCATCCGTTTTCGACGGAATACATTTTTCGTCAAAAAACTTCGACGGAATCCATTTTCCATCGAAAAACTACACAAAATCAATTTCTTTTGCATTTATTTTATTCTTCCGTTTTTGACGGAATACATTTTGCGTCAAAAATCTTCGACGGAACCCATTTTTCGTCGAAAAACTTCATAAAATCAATTTCTTTTGCATTTATTTTATTCATCCATTTTTTACGGAATTCATTTTTCGTCAAAAATCTTCGACAGAATCCATTTTCCGTCGAAAAACTTCACAAAATCAATTTCTTTTGCATTTATTTTATTCATCCGTTTTCGACGGAATTCATTTTCCATCAAAAATCTTCGACGGAATCCATTTTCCATCAAAAATCTTCTACGAAATCCATTTTCCATCAAAAAACTCCAAAAAATCAATTTCTTTTGCATTTATTTTGTTCATCCATTTTCGATGGAATGCATTTTTCGTCAAAAATCTTCACAAAATCAATTTCTTTTACATTTATTTTATTCATCCGTTTTCGAAGGAATCCATTTTTCGTCGAAAAACTTCATAAAATCAATTTCTTTTGCATTTATTTTATTCATCCGTTTTCGACGGAATACATTTTCCGTCAAAAATCTTCGACGGAATCCATTTTCCGTCGAAAAACTTCACAAAATCAATTTCTTTTGCATTTATTTTATTCATCCATTTTCGATGGAATTCATTTTTCGTCAAAAATCTTCGACGGAATCCATTTTCCGTCAAAAATCTTCACAAAATCAATTTCTTTTACATTTATTTTATTCATCCGTTTTCGAAGGAATCCATTTTTCGTCGAAAAACTTCATAAAATCAATTTCTTTTGCATTTATTTTATTCAACCGTTTTGGACGGAATACATTTTCAGTCAAAATTCTTCGACGAAATCCATTTTCCGTCGAAAAGCTTCACAAAATCAATTTCTTTTGCATTTATTTTATTCATCCATTTTCGATGGAATTCATTTTCCGTCAAAAATCTTCACAAAATCAATTTCTTTTGCATTTATTTTATTCATCCGTTTTCGACGCAATTTGAATCTTCGACGGAATCCATTTTCCGTCGAAAAACTTCACAAAATCAATTTCTTTTGCATTTATTTTATTAATCCATTTTCGATGAAATTCTTTTTCCGTCGAAAAACTTCACACAATATTCTCATTTGCATT
>JAVKPL010000820.1:0-15732 GCA_032173675.1 Gastrolobium villosum
CCGATTATTTTAGTAAATACTAAAACATTAATTAAAATTTCTAACACTGAACACTCAATCTCAGAACAAAAGTAACATTTATGCATCTTGCATTGACCTTAATTTGTGCTTGGTTTCAACCTCTCCATCTGGGCAAGGCTAATTCTCCATTGTTATTTTATTCAGTCAGCAGTTTTTTTTTTGTTTTTTTTTTGTTACTTTCTGATATCTTCATCTAATCTGTAAACAATAATGCACTCTGCAGCATCGAGGACCACTAGGATGGTAAATGAGCTATCCAGGACCAGATTACAGGATGGATATGTGTCGTATCCATGGGAGAGAAGGATGCAGGAGTTGCTATCAGTTCCCAATTCTAGCAGCTTTCTTTCCATATTACTTCTTCCCAAAGCTTCAGATAGGGTAGCTTCTCGCTACAATGATGTTGAGGACACCTTAGCCAGGGCAAATGCATGGCTCAATGCAGCTCAAGCTACAGGGGTCCCTATTGTCTTTATGAACATCCAAACTGAGTCCCTACTTACTAAGGTAAACGATCAATTCCCTAATAGGGTTGTGGCATTCTATCATAATGCAATGGCTTTATTACTATTATCCCTAATATATATATATATATTCCAATTGGTCACTTGATATGCACAATTAAACTTTGGCCTAATCAGACACCACACATGATCCATACGAGAAGCATACTGATTCTGTTACTCAGCTGTTAGTTATTAGTCAGTTAGTTTCCGTTACAGCAGTTGTTTAATGCTTCTAGTTAGTTAGCTGCACCACTTTGCATGTAATGAAATTCATTGTCTTCTTATTCAACCAGAAACCATAGATGGTATCATAATAGCTCTGACACCAAAGCCATACTGTGGATTTTCTCTTATGACAAAGAATTTTCATTCACTGGTCTCAATTGGGGAGAAAACTCCTCTGCATCAACCATAAAATGATTATTGTGTCTAAACTTTAAAGTTGAGTCCTTACCATTTCTTCAAGTTAGATACCTCCTCATATTTTGCAATGAGTTTTATGATTTTCGTGTATACTTGGAGGCTGCCAAACATTTACTATCTTAATTTGAGAAAATGGTTTCTCTATTCTCTTAACACACAGAATTGGTTCTTTCTCTCTTTTATTTTGGCTTCCTATTCAGGGGGAACATTGTTCATGTTGCTGGTGTTCATTTCAGAACGTTTAATTTTGCCGATGTCCATCCCGGCACCGTTTATATTAGATGGCTGATGTTCATACCAGCCCTTCCTCCCTTAGCTGATGTTTATTCTAGCACATTAAAGATTTTGGTTCCTCATTTAGGATTTTTATTTTTTTATTTTGCTATTATGTTTTCTTGATTTTTCTTGTTCAAGATGGAAGTTCTCTTTGTTCATTCTCCATCTTGAGGGGGAGTATTAGATATTAGGTATGAGGGTAGTTTAGTATTTCAATGATACTCTAGAATCTTCTCTTGCTCTTTTATATAAGAGCCTCATTGTACAAATTAATTACTCCAATCAATGAAATCAATATTTTTCTCTCTCTCTCTTTTACCTTCTAATATTTTGCACTCTGTGATATGTGGAGTTTCTCTTTTATTTGTATTACAGATATCTGGAGAGACAGCTTCTTCTACTGTGAATGCAGGGTCATTATCTGACTTATCTAACATTGCAAATGTAAGCCTTTATGGCTTTGAGGATTATCATGGAGTAGACATTGGTGTCGTTAGAGCAATTCGGCTATGGTATGCTCCAATCGGAGGAGAGTTCTCAATTGAGATAAAACTAAAAGAGGATGACACAAAGCTTGGCTTTGCCATTAGTCGTACAGAAGAGGTTTCTCACTTTCTCTATATCTTGCATGTGCTTATATTGTTAAACGTGCTGTTTTATCTTTAAAGGTTCTAGCTAATAATTTTCTCTGTGTCAACAGGGTTTTATTTTCATTTCATCAGCTATTGATGATGGTCAAGAAAATCTACCAGCAACACGTTCAGGGCTTAGCAATCTGTATAAAGCAGCAACAGATACTTCAAGGTTGTTGGTAGTTTCAAGGCTTTCAAATCAAAGAGTCCTTCCATGGATGGTGTCTTCTACAGGAGCCATGCGGTGTTATGACACAGTTTCATTGAGCCAGAAACTCTCCTTGCATAGACACACCAAAGTTCCTATTCTCATGCACGTCTTCCTTTGGGACCGAGCATTGGCTTCTTCAAGTGGAGGAACTACAAAATCAAAGGCTTTGTCTCCCTCTGTGTTGCCATTACCACCTGAAGTTCAATTGGCACACCATCCAAATGAGAATCAAATACAGCCATTTTCACCCCATGAAGGATCTGATCAAGGTGATTTCATCAGTGATGGTTCGCAGCCAATGCAGCTTGGGAGGGACACAGCTGGGGATCTCTCATTCAGATTCCATGACTTCTCCTTGTCCAGCAACTGGGTATGAATATGTTATACATCATACAACATACCAAGTTTTTCTTTTTTCCCACCTTGTTTTCTTTTTGTACATACAGAATATAAATATGTATTGCTCCATTCCTTCCTTTTGTACGGTTTAGAGTTTCTTTTGCTTCATTAACTTGTTAACAGAAAAGCAGAATAAACCTTTTAGAATTGCTTTGTTGAAATTATGGCCTTTTTTTGTGTCTTTCTTATCATTTGGAGTCCTGATGACTAGAGTTATATGAATGTGACTACTGCATGAATATCAAGGAATTTTCTGCTCAGAAGCTTCTGGTTTGAAATAAACAATAGATATATATATAAAAAAGGGTTTTATAATTCTCATTCAACATGAGAATTCAAGTTTTCCTACACACCCTTCGATTTCCGTGCTGACATGGGTCCTACATATAGTTTTTTCTAACACATGGGTCCCACATGTTTTTTATCTCTACAACATGAGATTTGAATTCTCATCTAACATGAGAAAATCAAACCCCATAAAAAAATGGTTGGTCTGCACCTACAATACAACAGTGCTCATATTTTTGAAAGGGTTTCTTCTAGTTGAGAGACTCATTAATGTTGATGACAAAGCACATTTAGTCAATAAGGATATCTGAATCTACGAGTTGCTTCTTGTCTATTGTCATGTTCGTAGGCTGCCAGTTTTGTTTTTGCGGCTTACCACCATTTTTCTTTTTCAATAGTGATTATTAGCTAAAGAATATAAGCAATAAGCGTTGAGAAGCATGGTAAGAGAAGATCGATAAAGAAGGAATGAAATAGAAGTTACCGAATGGAAAAAGTTGTCTTTACCAATGTTATAAACCCGGTATCGCCATGGACTCAATCGGGGTATTGGGTGATTGATATAACCATTGGGCCACCATCTAAAAGACTTAAACACATCAAGTCACCCACTTCCTTATTTCACACTCTTTTTTCTCTCTATGTTGCTTCATTTCACCACCATCTTTTATTGCTTCATTTCACCACCACCCCGTGGAGAAGTAAAAACCCACGGGACCTAGTCCAGATCAAAAATTCACTATGAAAATAATGGTTTCAAAGAATCAAAAACACCAATGTGGTGGTTAACTCAACCTCTCCAACAATGGCGATAATCAAACTACCCTATAGATGTTTCACTCAAACTCCCTCTAGATATCTCTCAAATGCAAAGCATAAAGCTTTGCTCAAACAATCAAAATAATTATCTCTCAAATTTTCTCTCTCAATCTAACCTAGCCTCCACCCACAACTAATAAGTATTTACAGAGGAGATGGAAATTAGGGTTAGGGTTTTTGGAAACTGTAAGAACCCGCACCGCTAATTAAGGTAATTAGTGAATTAATTATGATAATTAGGAAATAAGTCCATAATTGACCTTAATAATTAATATTGGGCTTAGATAATTATACTGAGTGAGTAAAAATGCTGAAAGACGCTTTTCGGAGGAAAAGCGCAGATACCGGTTCTGCTACTCGGTATAAATGCGTACCGGAAAAGTATCCCGGAAAATTATAACGAATGCATGATAATTACTAGAATATTATGTAGGACTTGTAAAACAAGTTTCAAGTCAAAATGACGTAATCTGATGCCAGAACTGATACTGGCTATGGAAAAGCGCGTACCGGAAAGGTGCTCCGAAAAATAAAATAAAAATATGACAAATCTTAGAAAAATGTCTAGGTCTAGAATCCTAAGTTTGAGATCAAGATCTTTTACTTTTCTATTAAGGCTAATACTGCGCGTGTGTGGCTTGTGCCTATAAATAGACATTTTTGGCACACAACCCTAGACATTCTTTATTCCTACGTGACTTGGGTGGCTGCTGCTGCCTTCCCTTCTTCCTTCCTTCATCCTTGGCCATTTGGCTTGAAAGTTGCCACCTTTAGCTTAAATCCTCCCTCTTTCACCATGGAAACACTTGAGTGAGTGCATTGTAAGGAGGTTGTGGTCTTGTTTCTGAGGGTGTTGCTGTTTGAGGGAGAGTGTGAGGCTGAGTTCCTTCCTTGGCTTGGTTGGGAGTCTTGTTCTTGAGTGGTGAAGCCTCAAGAAGCTTTCTTGTGAGGAAAGGTCCTTGCTTGGGTGACATTTTCGTGCACCTTGAGGTCTGTACATTGGAGCTGACTTGTGAGCTCCAAGAGCACCATTGTTGGCTGCTCAAAGCTTGGGGTAAGTTCCTACACCTTTGATCTTAAGTTTCAATGCTTAAAGTTGATGTCTTGGCCATGTTTGAAGAGTAAACAAGAGGGTATAAGATACATGAACCTAAAATGAACTAAAGATGCATGCTTTAACGTGTACATGTGTTAAAAGTTGGATCTTTGGGATGGATATTCACGAAATGCAGAAACTGCATTCTGTCGTGAGATATCCGGATATTTGTCGAACAGATATCCGGATATCAGTATCCGGATATGGTATCCGGATATTGATATCCGGATATGGGATCTGGGTATCCGGATATGACATATCCGGATATGTCCAGTGTGATATCCGGATATGGCATATCCGGATATGCCCCTTCTGATATCCGGATATCCTGGGTTCTGCGCAGACAGTAGCTGTACTGTGTGAACAGTAAGCTATGGGGTGTGTGTGGACCCTAGTTTAAGGAAGTTGAACTTCTGTAATTAATGAACTAAGTCAGAATCACATGATTAAAGGCTTATGGCTTTGTTGGAAGCTTTAAGACGTAAAACGTAAAGGAAAGGCGTAGTCTTTAAGTTGTATGCATGTTGTGCATTAATATTGACTTGATATATGGTCCATATCAGATTGTGATACTGTTGTTTGAGGACTAGTGAGTGGTTGGACTCTTGACTTGGATAGCTAGCTTGCAAGGTAAGCTTTCGTGTCCTCGGTTTAGCCATTTTGATGTTCCACCATGTCCCATGGGGATGGGTTTATGCATGCTGTGTTACATGCTTTGATTATTTTGAAATGCTGTTGAGCTGTTTATATGTAATGAGCTATTATGATATGCATGTGGTGTCCACCTATACGGTAAGCCTGAGTATGTAGTACATACAAGATGGTGAGGCTGTGGTGAGGTACAGGTAGCGTCCTGGTACTCATGTAGGCATAGACGTATTCCTACATTTCTCTGGCCAGTAGATTTGATATGCACACATGACATGATTAATTGCTGCATCGCATAGTTTTGGAACTTATATTGTAAATACTGTTTTTGAACTTATATTACACATGTAAGTGAGCTTGGGGTGGAGACTCCTTGAGGACCCCTTGTCTTACTGAGATTTCTTGTTAGAGATCTCACCCCACGTTTGGGGACGCTTATTTCAGGATCAGGTAATGTTGAGGGCTCAGGTGGCAGGAGGCCAGAGTTGAGCTGATATTCTGATATGCTGTCTTGCTGGATTTGCTGTTATGTTTTCCGCTTTTATTATGTTGATTATGTTGAGACTGTTTTGTGGGCATTGTTGCCTTATTTGATGAGCATGGGGTTTGTCCATGCCACATGATTGTGTTACTGTCTTTTAGTTAATGTTGTAATTAAAGTATCAGGATTTGACCCAGGCTACCTGTGTAGACCTGTGGCTTTAGATACACACATTTATTTATGTACGAGGTATTCAGTTTGTTGTCTTGCAATTTACATACAGGCAGTATTTTTATGAAAAGGATTAAGTAATCAAGTTGGTTAAGTTAATGACGTCATAATTGAATTAAAGAAAAAGTTATTCCGCATTTTAATTAAGCGTGGCTTAATACGATAGTGTGTTAACAATCCGGGTTAACACGGGCTGTTACATTTTATGGTATCAGAGCACTTTCTAGGGAAAAGCCTGTATGTATTGCAATAACTTAGGATGTGTCGTTGCGTGTCTACTTTGTGTTCTCTCTAACTGGTGTGTGTTACGATGATGCATATGTGACCACATGGCGTGGGCCTGATCAACTCATTCTTTGTGTAACTTGTGCAGAGTCATGGTACCACCGAGGAGGAACACGAGTACAAGCGAGGATCAATCGGATCCTGTCCTGGCTGCATTAGCTGAGATGCAGGCGGCCCGACTAGCCGACCAGGAAGCCACGAGGCTGGCAAACCGGGCAATGCTGGACGCAATTAGAGATGCGAACCGGCAAACCACGGCAGAGGTTCTGGAGGAGAACCGGATGGCCAACATGACGATGATGAGGGTCATGTTGGAGGAGTTGAGGGCTGGTCCTGCTGCGGGCCAGGGTCCTCCACCACCTCCACCGCCGCCACCGCCTCCACCTCCGCCTAGTCAACAGGAGGACACCCAGAGCCAGATGGGTGAGGGTAGTCACTTGACGGGGGCTATGCAGACTATCCCCGTGCTCGCTGAGGATCGTGACGAGATCGATCGCCGGCTGAATGCTTTCCGCAAGCATAAGCCACCTACCTTCGACGGATCGTATGATCCCATTGCTGCTGCGAGATGGCTACAGGCGCTGGACAAGATTTTCCGGATCATGCAGTGCACCGATCCGCAGAAGCTGCTGTTCGCCACATACATGCTGGAGGGCGAGGCCCATGAGTGGTGGACCAACCTTTCTCAGGTCTACGAGATGCAGGGTCATGTGATGACGTGGCCATTCTTCGAGGAGAGCTTCCTGGGTCAGTACTTCCCTTATGACTCACAGGAGAGGAAGCAGGGGGAGTTTGACCGGTTGGTTCAGGGCTCGTTGTCTGTTGACGAGTACCTGGCCAAGTTTAATGAGCTGGTGAAGTTTTCACACTTCAGGATGGCGAGGCCTACTCCTACATACTTGGCTGCTAAGTTCCGCAGGGGACTTAATGAGGATATTGCTGGTTACTTAGCTGGGTCTGCATCCAGAGATTTTGGGACACTGGTCCAGCAGTGTCGTGATATTGAGGACTTCTACAGCACGAGTAAGGCCAAGAAGGCCAAGATGGAGGTACCACAGGGTACCGGCGGTTCCACTCCCTGGAAGAGTAAAAATTTTGCAAACAAGGGCAAGGGCAAGCAGATGGCGGCTAAGCAAGCGCCAAACCAGTTCAGAAAGACTGCCGCTCCGGGGAACACAGCTAGACCTCCTGCTCCCAGATGTTCGGGATGCGGGAAGTCACATTTTGGGCCGTGCTCTACCGGACAGTTGATATGCTTCCAGTGTGGCAAGGAGGGCCACTATTCCAGAGATTGCCCGACGGCGAGAGTTGCTGCAGTGCAGGCTGTGCCTTTGCAGATGGTTCCTACTGGGGCACCAGCCGTGCCACCTACCACGGGGCGTGTGTATACGTTGGATCGTCAGCAGTCGGACAGAGCTCCGAACCTGGTCAGAGGTACTGTTACTATTGGTGGATCAACTGTTGATGTTTTGTTTGATTCCGGGGCAACGCACTCTTTTGTTGCTACCCCTATTGCTGTGGGGCTTGAGTTGCCCAGTGATGTGCTTTCTCCACCGATGCGGGTTACCACCGCCACCGGAGAGAAATGTTTGACCTCCACTGTTCATCGCGATGTAGCGTTTCAGTGGGATGGCCGTGACTTCTCGGTAGATCTGATAGGATTACCGATGGCCAACCTTCAGATCATTTTGGGCATGGATTGGTTGTCCAGGAACTGTGCAATGATTGATTGCTGTGCCAAGAAGGTGGTGATGTCTCCGGGTGGGTCCACAGCCAGTTCCTCACCGTTCATTTCAGTCCTGCAGGCGAGGAGGGCCTTGAGAGCAGGGACATTTGGCTATGTCATGTTGGGAGGTTTGGTGAGTGGGACACAGGAGGATCTCACTGACATTCCTGTGGTGAAGGAGTTCCTCGAGGTGTTTCCTGAGGAGATTCCTGAGTTTCCACCACAGAGGGAGATAGAGTTCTCCATCGACTTATTGCCTGGTGTGGGGCCTATCTCGTTGGCTCCATACCGGATGTCGCCACCAGAGTTGGCGGAGCTGAAGAAGCATATCGAGGAGCTTTCAGCAAAAGATTTTATTCGGCCGAGTGTGTCTCCCTGGGGAGCACCGGTCATATTTGTGAAAAAGAAAGATGGGACCATGCGGTTGTGCACCGACTACAGACAGTTGAACAAGGTGACAATCAAAAACAAGTACCCTCTTCCACGCATTGATGATTTGCTGGATCAGCTCAGGGGTGCTTGTGTGTATTCCAAGATTGATCTCCGGTCCGGTTATCATCAGATACGGGTAAAGCCGGAGGATGTCCCAAAGACAGCATTTCGCTCGAGGTACGGGCACTACGAGTACTTGGTGATCCCGTTTGGACTCACCAATGCACCCGCAGTGTTTATGGACTACATGAACAGAATTTTCCAGCCGTACCTGGATCAGTTTGTGATCGTCTTCATTGACGACATCTTGATCTACTCCAAGACGGAGGAGGAGCATACCGAGCACTTGAAGATTGTGTTGCAAGTGCTAAAAGAGAAAAAGCTTTATGCTAAGCCGTCGAAATGTGAGTTCTGGCTCAAGGCGGTGAAATTTCTGGGTCATGTGATTTCTGCTAATGGAGTTGCAGTTGATCCTAACAAGATTGAGGCCGTGATGGATTGGGAGAGGCCCAAGACGGTTACAGAAGTGAGAAGCTTCTTGGGTTTGGCAGGCTACTATCGGAGGTTCATCGAGGGATTCTCCAAGATGGTGCTACCGATGACTCGCCTTACCCGAAAGGAGACTCCATTCGTGTGGACACATGAGTGTGAGGAGTGTTTCCAGGAGTTGAAGGAGAGACTGACTACTGCTCCTGTGTTAGTCCTTCCTGATCCTGCGGAGCAATTCGAATTATACTGCGATGCCTCTGGTAAAGGACTTGGCTGTGTGCTGATGCAGAAAGGGAAAGCGGTTGCTTACGCTTCAAGACAGTTGAAACCTCATGAGGAGAACTACCCGACTCACGACTTGGAGTTGGCAGCCATTGTTTTTGCTTTCAAGATTTGGAGACATTACCTGTTTGGCATGAAGTTTGCTGTATTCAGTGATCACAAGAGCCTGAAGTATCTGTTCGACCAGAAGGAGTTGAACATGAGACAGCGAAGATGGATGGAGTTCTTGAAGGACTACGACTTTGAGTTGAGGTATCATCCTGGCAAGGCCAATGTGGTAGCCGATGCTTTGAGTCGGAAATCTGTGAGCTTATCCAGTTTAATGATGAACGACTACGAGATGATCGAGAAGTTCAGAGACTTGAGAGTGAACTCCTTGTTTGGGGGCGCACTGCTCGAAATGGAAACAGCAGAAGTGATCAATGAGCTGATGGAAAAGATCAAAGAGGCGCAAGTGCAAAGAGAATGCCTTGGTTACGTGAAGAACCAGGACGGTGTGTCTTGGAATGATGATGGTTTATTGCTGTTCCAGAAGAGGATTGTTATTCGAGGGCCATTGACCGAAGAGGTTATGGCAGAGGCTCATAAAGGCCGGTTCACTATCCACCCTGGTGCTACAAAAATGTATCAGGATCTAAAAAGGAATTTTTGGTGGCCGGGCATGAAGAAGGACATAGCGGTCTACGTGTCCAAGTGTCTGATTTGCCAGAAAGTAAAGATCGAGCACCAGAAACCGTCTGGTAAACTTCAACCTCTGGAGATTCCACAGTGGAAGTGGGAGAGTATTTCTATGGACTTCGTGGTGGGATTGCCCAAAACTCAGGCTGGTTGTGACTCTATCTGGGTCATTGTGGACAGATTGACCAAGTCTGCCCATTTTCTTCCAGTGAAGGTGAGCTTTACTACAGAGCAGTTGGCCAAGCTATATGTCCGCGAGGTTGTGAGGCTTCACGGGGTGCCCGAGAGTATCATCAGTGATAGGGACCCGAAGTTCACATCTCGGTTCTGGGAGGCGCTGCAGGAGGCTTTTGGTACGCAGTTGCGATTGAGTACCGCCTATCACCCTCAGACTGACGGACAGACTGAGCGGACCATCCAGACATTGGAGGACATGTTGAGAGCTTGCACGTTGGAGCAGGGTTCTGCATGGGATAGGTACCTTCCGTTGGTTGAATTTTCGTACAACAACAGTTTTCATGCTAGTCTGGGCATGGCACCCTACGAGGCGCTGTATGGTAGGAGGTGTCGGACTCCTACCTGCTGGTCTGAGGTTGGAGATAAAGAGCTTTTCGGCTTGGACTTTGTCCAAGATACTACCCTTCAGATCCAGATGATCAGGGAAAAGTTGAAGCAGGCGCAGAATCGCCAGAAGAGCTACTACGATGTCAAGCATCGACCACTGGAGTTCAGTGAGGGTGAGCACGTGTTTGTGAAACTTTCACCTGTCACCGGTGTTGGACGGGCACTCGGCGTGAGGAAGTTGAGCCCGCGATTCATAGGGCCCTACCAGATCCTTGGTAGAGTAGGACCAGTTGCCTATCGACTCGCCTTACCTCCGAACCTAGCCAACATCCACGACGTGTTTCACGTGTCTCAGCTTCGAAAGTACATAGCAGATCCTTCGCACGTGGTGCAGCCGGATGACGTGGAGGTTCGGGAGAACCTAAAGACTCCCGTCGGACCACTCAAGATCCTCGATCGAGGCGAGAAACAGCTTAGAAGCAAGATCATTCCGATGGTCAAGGTGCAGTGGACTGGGCGTAGTCCCGAGGAGTGCACGTGGGAGCGAGAGGATGAGCTTCTCCGACAGTATCCCGACTTTCGAGACAGGTATGTTTCTGATTTTGAGGACAAAATCCTTAAAAAGGTGGGGTGAATGTAAGAACCCGCACCGCTAATTAAGGTAATTAGTGAATTAATTATGATAATTAGGAAATAAGTCCATAATTGACCTTAATAATTAATATTGGGCTTAGATAATTATACTGAGTGAGTAAAAATGCTGAAAGACGCTTTTCGGAGGAAAAGCGCAGATACCGGTTCTGCTACTCGGTATAAATGCGTACCGGAAAAGTATCCCGGAAAATTATAACGAATGCATGATAATTACTAGAATATTATGTAGGACTTGTAAAACAAGTTTCAAGTCAAAATGACGTAATCTGATGCCAGAACTGATACTGGCTATGGAAAAGCGCGTACCGGAAAGGTGCTCCGAAAAATAAAATAAAAATATGACAAATCTTAGAAAAATGTCTAGGTCTAGAATCCTAGGTTTGAGATCAAGATCTTTTACTTTTCTATTAAGGCTAATACTGCGCGTGTGTGGCTTGTGCCTATAAATAGACATTTTTGGCACACAACCCTAGACATTCTTTATTCCTACGTGACTTGGGTGGCTGCTGCTGCCTTCCCTTCTTCCTTCCTTCATCCTTGGCCATTTGGCTTGAAAGTTGCCACCTTTAGCTTAAATCCTCCCTCTTTCACCATGGAAACACTTGAGTGAGTGCATTGTAAGGAGGTTGTGGTCTTGTTTCTGAGGGTGTTGCTGTTTGAGGGAGAGTGTGAGGCTGAGTTCCTTCCTTGGCTTGGTTGGGAGTCTTGTTCTTGAGTGGTGAAGCCTCAAGAAGCTTTCTTTGTGAGGAAAGGTCCTTGCTTGGGTGACATTTTCGTGCACCTTGAGGTCTGTACATTGGAGCTGACTTGTGAGCTCCAAGAGCACCATTGTTGGCTGCTCAAAGCTTGGGGTAAGTTCCTACACCTTTGATCTTAAGTTTCAATGCTTAAAGTTGATGTCTTGGCCATGTTTGAAGAGTAAACAAGAGGGTATAAGATACATGAACCTAAAATGAACTAAAGATGCATGCTTTAACGTGTACATGTGTTAAAAGTTGGATCTTTGGGATGGATATTCACGAAATGCAGAAACTGCATTCTGTCGTGAGATATCCGGATATTTGTCGAACAGATATCCGGATATCAGTATCCGGATATGGTATCCGGATATTGATATCCGGATATGGGATCTGGGTATCCGGATATGACATATCCGGATATGTCCAGTGTGATATCCGGATATGGCATATCCGGATATGCCCCTTCTGATATCCGGATATCCTGGGTTCTGCGCAGACAGTAGCTGTACTGTGTGAACAGTAAGCTATGGGGTGTGTGTGGACCCTAGTTTAAGGAAGTTGAACTTCTGTAATTAATGAACTAAGTCAGAATCACATGATTAAAGGCTTATGGCTTTGTTGGAAGCTTTAAGACGTAAAACGTAAAGGAAAGGCGTAGTCTTTAAGTTGTATGCATGTTGTGCATTAATATTGACTTGATATATGGTCCATATCAGATTGTGATACTGCTGTTTGAGGACTAGTGAGTGGTTGGACTCTTGACTTGGATAGCTAGCTTGCAAGGTAAGCTTTCGTGTCCTCGGTTTAGCCATTTTGATGTTCCACCATGTCCCATGGGGATGGGTTTATGCATGCTGTGTTACATGCTTTGATTATTTTGAAATGCTGTTGAGCTGTTTATATGTAATGAGCTATTATGATATGCATGTGGTGTCCACCTATACGGTAAGCCTGAGTATGTAGTACATACAAGATGGTGAGGCTGTGGTGAGGTACAGGTAGCGTCCTGGTACTCATGTAGGCATAGACGTATTCCTACATTTCTCTGGCCAGTAGATTTGATATGCACACATGACATGATTAATTGCTGCATCGCATAGTTTTGGAACTTATATTGTAAATACTGTTTTTGAACTTATATTACACATGTAAGTGAGCTTGGGGTGGAGACTCCTTGAGGACCCCTTGTCTTACTGAGATTTCTTGTTAGAGATCTCACCCCACGTTTGGGGACGCTTATTTCAGGATCAGGTAATGTTGAGGGCTCAGGTGGCAGGAGGCCAGAGTTGAGCTGATATTCTGATATGCTGTCTTGCTGGATTTGCTGTTATGTTTTCCGCTTTTATTATGTTGATTATGTTGAGACTGTTTTGTGGGCATTGTTGCCTTATTTGATGAGCATGGGGTTTGTCCATGCCACATGATTGTGTTACTGTCTTTTAGTTAATGTTGTAATTAAAGTATCAGGATTTGACCCAGGCTACCTGTGTAGACCTGTGGCTTTAGATACACACATTTATTTATGTACGAGGTATTCAGTTTGTTGTCTTGCAATTTACATACAGGCAGTATTTTTATGAAAAGGATTAAGTAATCAAGTTGGTTAAGTTAATGACGTCATAATTGAATTAAAGAAAAAGTTATTCCGCATTTTAATTAAGCGTGGCTTAATACGATAGTGTGTTAACAATCCGGGTTAACACGGGCTGTTACAGAAACCCCTCAAATGGGCTTGGGCTTAGCATTGAAGGAGGAAGCCCAGCAATAATATGACCACTTTCTCACATGAGAGGATCAAATCCAAATGAATATTAGATTAATTTTCATCCTTAAGAAATATGTTGTGAGGCCGAGTTTTCTCGATAAAGCAAATTCTCATTCTGTTGTTGTGGTTAAATTGTAAAAAAGGGTAAAAAAGGAAAAGTTATACCATGTACATACCAATTAGATCAACTGTGCTATCCAAACATATTATATGACTGATTTACCAATTTCCAGATTGAACCAATCGATTTGGTCCGAATTGTATAGCATTGGTCTTTACACGTTACATGATGAAGTACTACACAAGGCTAATTTGAAATTTACTAATGTGTGACCATACTAAAACCATGCGACATTCATTAATTAAAAGATAAAATAATAACTTAATCGTTACCTAGTATTAAATGTAGAGGAGTGCAAAAGAACCAAAAAATTGAACAGAACTATAAGCTGAACCTAACTCCACTTAAGATAATCGGTTTTTGAAATCCAGTTCATGAACCGAACTGATTTTGAAAGAACTAGTTCAAGTATCGAACCGAACCATTTTATTTCTTTAATTTTTTCTTTTCATTTCATAATAGATTCGACCCGAACTGGTTTTAAATCAAACGAAACTAGTTTCCAGCATAACCGAACCAAATCGTTTAAACCAATTCGGTTCTGTTCTTAAAAAAATTCAATTCAATTCAACGCATGCACACCCCTAATTAAATGTCTTAAATGTAATCCCTTAAAATCCTTGCACCATCACCTCACTGGCTTGACACCACCAACCACTACGTAACTTGTTAGGGTTCATCACACAAATCACCGTCTATATAAGATAATCTCACTTACACATGCAAATAGTTGAACTTTAAAAGACAAAACATAGTTGAAAACCATTCAATGCATCCTCCTTCCTGAGAACACATTATTAATCTTGATACTTGTTGTTATGGATGGTCCCAACTAGTTGACCCATTAAGGCAGACCCAATCCCCCTCCATTTATCCACGTCAGCCCTACTGACCACTGCTTTCCAACCCTGCCCCCTTTTTGTCCCCATGCGACAGATTCCCCAACGTAAGACGCCAAAATGTCCTACGTTGGGATGCTACCTTCCTTTGGTAGCCCTCCTAGACTCTCTTAATAGATGTTTCCACTTCACAACTACAACAACAACAACAACGACTGCTACAAGCATAGCAGGAACCACAAAGGGTGTTGCAGCAGCAATACCAGGCGTCCTTGACACTTCCCAAAGAGAGTTGACCTAGCTAGTCCTCCCATGCGAGCAAGGCATCTCCTCCTCCTATAAATACCCCCTCAATCACCAAGTAATGATATATAATCTCTATGTGTCGTTACCCTACCCGATTCCATGAGCTCACACTACAACTCATCACCCCGCCCCCCACTTTTATTGTTGAATATCATACTTGGGATGTTATGGTCTATCTTGGTCTCTACCTTTGCTAGCAACGATACCCCTATAGTGACCTTCACCTCTCTCAAGGATACATATTGGGTTTGTAGCTCTCAACGGTACACTTATTTTCTACAAAGATCTTGCTTTTTCCATATCAAGATTCTTAAACAAATACATAATATATGAATCAACCTTATTATTGGTGGCACAATTGAGCTGATCATTATACCATAAAACACTAAACATCTTACTCAGTAACTAATGAACCTATATATCAAACAAATTAATAGAGTTAATTACACTCAACTAGTTAATTACATATGCTAATAGAAAAAGATATTTTTATTTTTTACTATAAATTTATCTTTTATACAAACAAATAAGAACATATATTTTTTAAAATTTTAATAAATTTCATATCGAAATTTTTATAATTGAATTAGTAATAACTATGTTTCTACTTACGCTCTTTAAAAATAAGTTATGATAATAATATGCATTAACCAAAGTAATGTTATTGTGCATGAAAAGAAAATTTATTGCACAAACATAAAAAAGAAGGCTATGACCTTAGTACGAAAATGGGGTCAATATAGTAGTAGCATGCGCTGCGGCCCAGAAAAAAATGAAGCCAACATTAAAAGAGAAAAAGTAAAATTAAAATGGTAACAAG
>JAVKPL010000821.1:0-157748 GCA_032173675.1 Gastrolobium villosum
AGATAATTAGTAAGTTAATTATGATAATTAGGAAATAATTCCATAATTGACCATAATAATTATTAATGGGCTTAGATAATTATATTGGGTGAGTAAAAATGCTGAAAGTCGCTTTTCGGAAGAAAAACGCAGATACCGGTTCTGCTACTCGGTATAAATGCGTACCGGAAAAGTATCCCGGAAAATTATAACGAATGCATGATAATTACTAGAATATTATGTAGGACTTGTAAAACAAGTTTCAAGTCAAAATGACGTAATCCGATGCCAGAACTGATACTGGCTATGGGAAAGCGCGTACCGGAAAGGTGCTCCGAAAAATAAAATAAAAATATGACAAATCTTAGAAAAATGCGTAGGTCTAGAATCCGAAGTTTGGGATCAAGATCTTTTACTTTGCGATTAAGGCTAATACTGCGCGGTTAGTGCTTGGGCCTATAAATAGACCCACTTAGCACAAAACCCTAGGCAGCCACTATTTCTTACGTGAGGAGGCTGGGTTTTCTGAGTGCTTGGCACTGTTCATGGTTTCCTTCACCATTTGTGAGCCTTGTAACCTTTCTCCTCCAATCTTCTTCACCATTCCTTCTCCTAAACAACTAGAGTGTGTTTTGTGAGAGTGGAGTGCAACCTTTTCTGAGTTGAGGTGCTGGGTGAGGGGTGTTAGTGGGCTGTGGTGTTGTCTCCATGGTTATGAACCATTGTTCATGCCATTAGAGGTTTCAAGAAGCCTCCTTTGGTGCCAAGAACCAACCTTTGGTGTGGCATTTTCGTGTCCTTGGGTGTGCTGGACTCTGTGTGCAGTATTGAGAGCTCCATAGACACCTTGGACTACTGACTAAGCTTTGGGGTAAGTCACCTTAACTTGATCATGTGTTTTTATGGCCTAAAGGTAGTATCTTGGTATGTTAATGGGTTTAACATGTAACTAACACATAAGTGAACCTAAAATGGATTAAAGATGCATGCTTTAACGTGTACATGTGTTAAAAGTTGGATCTTTGGGATGGATACTCACGAAATGCAGAAACTGCATTCTGTCGTGAGATATCCGGATATTTGTCGAACAGATATCCGGATATCAGTATCCGGATATGGTATCCGGATATTGATATCCGGATATGGTGAACTGGGTATCCGGATATGACATATCCGGATATGTCCAGTGTGATATCCGGATATGGCATATCCCGGATATGCCCTTCTGATATCCGGATATCCTGGGTTCTGCGCAGACAGTAGCTTTTCTGTATGAACAGTAAGCTATGGGGTGTGTGTGGACCCTAGTTTAAGGAAGTTGAACTTCTGTAATAACTGGACTAAGTCAGAATCACATGATTAAAGACTTATGGCTTTGTTGGAAGCCTTGAGACGTAAAACGTAAAGGAAAGGCGTAGTCTTTAACTTGTATGCTTGTGATGCATTTATATTGACTTGTTAACGGTCCATATCAGATTGTGATACTGCTGTTTGTGGACTAGTGAGTGATTGGACTCTTGGCTTGGATAGCTAGCTTGCAAGGTAAGCTTTCGTGTCCTCGGTTTAGCCATTTTGATGTTCCACCATGTCCCATGGGGATGGGTTTATGCATGCTGTGTTACATGCTTTGATTATTTTGGAAATGCTGTTGAGCTGTTTATATGTAATGAGCTATTATGATATGCATGTGGTGTCCACCTAGACGGCAATCCTGAGTATGTAGTACATACAAGATGGAGAAGCATGTGGGTGAGGTGCAGGTAGTATCCATGTACTCATGTAGGCATAGACGTATTCCTACATTTCTCTGGCCAGTAGATTTGAAAGCACACATGACATGATTAATTGCTGCATCGCATGATTTTGGAACTTATATTGTAAATACTGTTTTTAGAACTTATATTACACATGTAAGTGAGCTTGGGGTGGAGACTCCTTGAGGACCCCTTGTCTTACTGAGATTTCTTGTTAGAGATCTCACCCCACGTTTGGGGACGCTTATTTCAGGGTCAGGTAATGTTGAGGGCTCAGGTGGCAGGAGGCCAGAGTTGAGCTGACATTATGATATGCTGTCTTGTTGGATTGCTGTTATGTTTTCTGCTTTATTTATGTTAAGTTTATGTTGAGACTATTTGTGGGCATTGTTGCCTTATTTGGTGAGCATGGGGTTTGTCCATGCCACATGATTGTTATCGTCTTATTAAATTAATGTTGTAATTAAAGTATCAGGATTTTGACCCAGGCTACTTGTGTAGACCTGTGGCTTTAGATACTCACCTATTATTTATATATGAGGTATTCTGTTAGTTGTCTTGCAATTTACATACAGGCAGTATTTTTATGAAAATGATTAAGTAATCAAGTTGGTTAAGTTAATGACGTCATAATTGAATTAAAGAAAAAGTTATTCCGCATTTTAATTAAGCGTGGCTTAATACGATAGTGTGTTAACAGACCGGGTTAACACGGGCTGTTACAGCAAGGGTCTTCTAGTTCTTGAAGCTATCAAAGGCTTGATCCTTTTGCTTCAAGAACATGGTCCATACTCTCATAGAATATGAATCAACAATCGAAAGGAAGTAATGGCAACCAGAGAGAGTGGGAACATTAGGTGATCCCCACAAATCAGAGTGTATGTAATCAAGGACTGATTTAGAAAAATTTAAAGAACTAGGAAAAGGTAACTTGTGCGTTTTTCCCAAAATACAATTTTAACAAAAATCAACACAAGTTACTTTCTTAAAACTTATAATGTCTTGTTTACATAACTCAGACAGACCCTGCTTGCTGATATGGCCCATTCTCTTATGCCAGAGAACATATTCATCATCCTTGGCTGCTTTCAGATGAGATAGCATGGCCCTGTAATATGTATAGGCCATTAATCAACCTTTCTTTCATTAAAATTTCATTACCCTTGAGAACTGTGAGCGAGCCTTGCTCACTCTTGAATAACAGCCCACTTAAGTCAGGCATGCCAAGAGAAATTAAATTTCTCCTCAAGTCAGGGACATACCTCACTTCTTTGAGGATTTTATGGCTACCATTAGCCATTTGGAACTTAACAACCACAATCCCTTCTATTTGAAAAACCTTATCATTCCCCATAAGGACCTTTCCACCCTTTCGGAACCTTAGACCAGCAAGCCACTCCTTCCAAGGTGTCATATGAAAAGTGCAACCTGAATCCATGACCCATTCAGTCTCAAAACCCTTACTAGACACCAAAAGGACTTCAGCACCCTCACACCCACTAAGTAAATTCGCATGCTCAGTTATAGTTGCTGCCTTTGCAACTCCCTTATTATTTTCAGGGCAATTCTTCTTGATATGCCCTTTGTTATGACACAACCAACAGGTAAGTTTATCTTTTGGCTGCTCCTTACTTTCATTACCTTGTGTGTTCTGGTTAGGTTGGGATACATTACTGTTTCCCTTCCATTTACTTTTAAATTTTCCCTTCTTGTTCCCTTTACCCTTCACAACCAGCCCCTCAGCATGTGACTTTTTATGGGAGAGTTTTTCAACCTCCCTTGCTCTCAAAGCTTCAGTTATCTCATCTAAATCCATTCCCCCTTTGCTGCATTTTATAGCATCTTTTACACCCCTGTATGAATCTGGAACAGAATCCAAGAGGATCAAAATTTGATCCTCATCTGAGTCAGTTGCCCCAGCATTATCCAGATCTAAGGTGAGTTTGTTAAACTCATCAAGATGGTCCTCCAAGCATTTAGAAGCATCCGTCTTGAAGGAAAGAAATTTCTCCTTCAAGAACATCTTGATTGGGGCATATTTGGTTTGATAGAGAGCCTCAAGTTTTTCCCAAAGCTCTCTGGGATTAGTTATCTTACACACTCGCCTAAGGACACTATCAGACAGATTTACGACAATTAAACTATGAGCTAGAGCCATCAAATCTTTCAGTTCCTTAGGTGTCAGGGAATCAGGAAGACTCTTTTCAGGACCAACAACATCCTCACACTTCTGTTGCACCAAGACAGCCTTCATCTTGATCTTCCACATGTTGAAGTCACCACTCCCATCAAACTTCTCCACCTCAACCTTGGTGATGCCCATCCTCTTCAGCTTCCAGCAACAGAAAGCACGAGGACCAGAGGAAAAGAGATAAAAAACACGGAACAGAAATAGAGACAAACTAGAAGAGAAAAAGAACCAAGAACCTAAGCTCTGATATCACTTATTACAATCCTTGGTATAGAGCTACCAAGAATCAATATAGAAAATAGACTTGCAGAGGATGAAAAAATAAAGGAAAACACACCAAAAATTTATACTTGGTTCAGAAATTCTTTGTGAAAGAAACTCCTGCATCCAAGTTGGCTTATGAGGGTCAAACGCCCTCTAGCATGCACTTTTATTCAGAAATAGAAAATACAATGTTTACAGTAGCTATCACAAGCTACAATACAAGAATACTCAAATAAAAGTGACCTCAGAAGAAAAGAACATATAACTGCAGATATGAAATTAAAGACTAAAGGCAACCACATACAATAAACACATTTAATCAAGATACAACCAGAAATAAGAGAAGAAACCAAAGAAAGATATCACCAAGCACAGCCTTGACAATGCCAATCCAGCAGCTCTCTTCATCGAGATGCCCAAGCTCTTCTTCACCAAAGAACTCGCAACTGTGCAAGGAACTCGAACCTCTGTTCACAGGTATCTCCAAAAATTGCATCGATTAAAATGCTCGCCTTGATGTCATGAATAATTTCTTCTGAATCATTGATTGAGATTCTCAATGTGTAACCCACTCAAATCTCCTCACAAAGTTCTTAACTATGAACCCTAACAGTTTCGTCTTTAAGAACACACAGAGAGACAGAGCCAATATGTGTATATTGCAAAATCAGAATAATGACACATTTTCGCACTAAGGGAAAAAGTATTCAACTAATATTTTTTAACAATCACAGCATTACAAAACGCAACGTTTAATGGCAGTGTGCAAGTAACCATCAGTTGAACAAATTCTTTTGAGCCTTAGTAATAAAATGCATGCTTGGGCCCATAAACATATTAAAAAAGACAAAATAGCTTGCTTATGAATAATCTGAATACTAGTGATAGCAAATTAAAAAATACAGATTCTGACCAAGTGAATTAATACATGCAAAAAACTATATGTTTAGGAAATAAACATAACAAAAATGGTGGGGTCCATATTGGTTGTATCTATAGCATGACACAACCAATTTCCTAGAACATGATATATCTATTTCCCTTAATATAATTACATTTTGTGTGTATAAAAAGGTGAATAGCTTCATTGTTAAAAAAATCTGTCCAGACCAGAGATCTTAACATTTTGCCACCACGACATGTGACCTTTGAATTTTAGGTCTCCCCGTACCAATCCCAAACTTAGAAGTGCTTCGATGCTGAATGCTTCTTGAAAAAGCAGGAGATGTTGTAGTCTAAACAAAGGAATTTTTGGATTATTATGATGAGTTTATCATCTATCATTTAACATGATCACAAAATTTTTTCTATACGCACAATATTTCGTGGGACCTACAGCAAAAAAAAAAACTCTGGCACGCAAAACGAATCTCTATAACATTACATAAACACTTTTCCTACAACATAACTCTTATAAAACCCTATTATGATTTGTGATTTATTTGGTGGGGACCCGCTGGAAGAGATGGCACGAATGCTCAGATCATTGGTAGATTAAAATTCACATGCATTACCTTACAAAATTTATTGATCGAGCAAATCTTCTCACATGCAACAACATATCTCTGTTCCACTTAAGCCTTAATCATTATGTGAATTGATATTTTTTTCTTGAACAGAGATCATATGACTCCTGAGTAAGACTTACTCCTCATCCTAGTCGTTGATTTCCGTCAATCCAATGGTTATAGTTTAGGAAATTATATTAATTAATTATTTATTTATTAATTACATTATAAATGACAATCGTTGATTTCCATTCCTCAACGGCTGAGATGGGGAGCAATACTTAAAAATCTTACTCTGAACCCTCCCTTTTTTCTTATATATTTTCATTTTGATGGAGAGGGAAAGAAAGGTTAAATGTGATAATATACAAGTGACTGCATTTTTTAAAAAGGAAGATCAATGTGTCTTAAAAGTTTGCCTCACATATGTATTATGTATACGCGTGTATATATTGATGCGTGTAGGAGTCAATATATCAAAATTCAAAAATTCATTGTGGAGAATGCATTTAAAATTATTATTATTTAATGTCAAATAATTTACTATAATTTAGTACATTTCACATCAGAAAAAAAAACTTTTTTTTTTTTGTATACACAGAAAAAAAACTTTAGTTTAGTATATAGTGATTAATATGACAAAATGATATTAATATAAAATGATAAAAATAATTACTATTATAATATGATACTCGTAATACTCTACATACAGTCTACACTTGAACTGTTTCCCGTAGTCACAAATCAGAATCTTGAGTAGTTCCATAATTAACAGCATTAAACTATATAAAGAAAAAAAAAATTGAGGAAAGAAAAAAATGTTCAGTAACGTAAGAGTTTTACAAACAATAGTTGAGATTTAATTTAAATTTTTTTATGATGGGTTTAAATTTAATTTAACAATATATGTGATGTGCTACTGAGATGTTGTAAATTTAGTAGATTAGGTGTAGTAGTTGATAAAAAAAAGTGATTTTGAAGATAATAATGATAAAGCATTGGACTCTTAGCTGTGTGAAATGCAAATACAATTACGCATTTCACTCTTTTTCTTCTTTTCGCTGTGGGATGATGGTGATTGGTGATGGAATTGTAAACTGAATATAAAGTATTGGACTATCCTTTTTGTTTTTGAACTTTTTTTTAACACAAATAGAAACAGACCCTGTGAACCACTAGAATCTATGAAGCACCGACACTTCAAAACCCCTGACGTGTCATGTCCGACACTTCCCGACACTCCCGGACACTCCGACACTCCCCGACACTCTAACACGCGTTATAGAAATTCAAAAAAAAGTTTAAAGGTTGCGTTGTGTTGAATTTTTAGTTTCAACTATTAGATTGGTTGGATTACGATTACTATTTTATTGAGTTTAATATAAATATTTGTGATATCTTATGTTTCTATGTAAAATTTATGAATATTATAAGTTTGTATTCATTTTTTTGTTAAATTATTGAATATTAAATATAATATACACTACATAAATTAAAAATATTATTTAATATCAAAACGGTCCTAGCGTGTCGAAATCTAACATTTTTTAGAATTAACGTGTCGGAGTGTCGTGTCGTATCGTGTCACGTGTCCCGTATCGGTATCGGTGCTACATAGACTAGAACAACTATGGGAAAGGAGAGCCAGCTACATCATTAAAAACCAGACTTCCACTAAAATGAAAATCATGACCCATGAGTACAACCTCAAAAAAAGCAAGTTATTTAATTACTGTGCTTGTAATTGTCAGATCCGAAATATGCAAGTTTGTCAAACCCACGAATGCTTATAAATGACCCAAAAAAGACCTAAACATCGTCATTACCAACGCTTATAAACATACGTCTGTTTCATTTTATTTATTTTTCTCATGTTTATTTATTTTTCTTTTCATGACATTTTTTATGAGCAGCAGAGATGGCCTTGATAAAAATAGAGTTATTATTTTAAAAGTTTAAGTTATTATGTGAATTGTTTATGAATGATTTTATCTCTAACATTTATTAACTTTTTTTGTTATTAAAAAATTGTATTGTCTATTAAGTTGATAATTGGTAAGGAAAAAAATGTAAGATAATTATCATTTTTGTGTATTTTATACTAAACTTTAATAATCGTTATTAGCGTTATTGTTGGAAGTTGTTTTTTTTTTTATATAATAATTTGAATTTGATGAAGGCCAATTAATAATTTTATATTATAGTTTTTTAACATTATTGCTGAGATGTTTTGATTCCTCTATAATTTTACTGTCATTTTTGTCTACCACTTTATTCGTTGTGTTTTTCTTGGTCATCGATTACACCTTTGAATTAATCTGTTAGTCTACAATTACAATATTAGAGGCTAGCATGGGTATTAGCTTCCCTAATGGAGAAGAATGAAGATAATCTACAACGTCGTCCTTAATAACTCTTTGACGAGATTCAGTTTATCCTTAGAAATCGAAATCAATACTAAATAACTATTGTAAAAAATGTTATGAACTCAATTGAATTTAACAATAGGCGTTCCGGTCCCAAAAGAGAAGGCTACTTACTCCAAATTTCCTCGCAGTTGAGACCTTTCAATTCCAAAAAACCTGAGTTTCTCATTCTTATTGTTAATAACTATACAAGGTAACACCAACCTCGTGATTTAACTGTAAGAAATTTTCGGATTAATCAGATAATCCATGAAACTATGAATAATATAAAAACAATAGAATTTAATATCTCTTATATTGTAAGAGATAAAATTATTTTTTCCACACATAAAAATATATAAGTTTCGTATTTTTTTTATTTCTCTTCACTTCACATGATCCCATGTGGATCTCACATAATTATATGTATACGTAAGAGATAAAATTATTTCTTTCAATATTAAAAAACTTAAGCAAAAAAATAACTATCAAAGGTAATATTTCAATGTATGAAGTATGAACTTTTTAATTCAGTCAATAAGAGTCATTATCTCACCAACATATTTGTAGAATAAAAAATTGATTTAATTTTCTTTGGAAATAGTTATTTTTTTGACGGTGCCGTGTGCGAGTATAGCGTCCCTGGAAGGTAAGAAAATCACTTCGAACTGGAGCCACTAATTGGAGCAAACTTTTGGTAAATTTGGTGTCCCGATTTCGATATCCCTATTTATTAAAGGTTCACATATATTTACCACCAAAAAAGTTTACCATCTTTACAATCAACCTAATCTCCGTTGATTTCCGTCAATCCAACGGTTATAATTTATTGTATTGCATTTATTAGTTATTTATTAATTCCTAATAAATTAAATAAATTATAACTATTAGATTGATGGAAATCAACAGAGATTAAGTTGGTCGTAAAGGTGGTAAACATTTTTGGTAGTAAGTATCCTTCCCTTTTATTAAAATAGATAAAAAAATTTTATTTTAATCCTTATTTTTTTTATATTCTTCTTTATGTCATTTCAAAAAAAAAATTGGTACACCTGTTGTATTAAAAAAATATCCCACTAATTGACGTGTTCCAGAGCTTGAATCTCACGCTTAACAATGTTAATGTCATTTGGGCAGTGGGATGCGTCCATACTTCCATTTCCGTGCCACAGTAATCAATTCACATCACGGGGCAATTATTTTGTATGGACAAGGCAAATTATTTTTGTAACCACACCTTTTTCAATGGTTGTGGTTATCAGTCATTATATGTACAGTGTGACAGTGACTCGTGATAGTCTCTGGTTTTAGAATCAGAATAAATTCAATACATCCCACAAATAAAAATATTACATATCAGCTAAAATTATATTTTCTCTGCTACATTTTTTCACTCTCTTCTTAAGTATAATATTTCTATTAGTAGGATGTAATGAATTTAGGTGCTACATTAGCTCCAAAGATTTATTTCTGGTTTTATACAAATCCACTGCATCCACCACAAGGCCCACCCCATCAGTAATTGGACATGCTTCCCCTCTGTCCTTTCCTTTTACTTAAAGACAACGTTAATTTAGAGTGTAGTGTCCTTGCGTTTCGTTCAACATTAGTCACTGGTGAAAAAGATTACGTTAACGTGATTATACCATCTATTTCTTTTTTAAATATATATTTTACTATCAAACATAAAGACACTTACCATTATAAACTACAAATAGTTCCTATATTGAAAAATATTTTCTGTATTCCAAGATAATAAAGTATGGGATTTAATTTTCTTATTTCGCATAAAATAAGAGAGAGGAGAGGGAATAGAAAAAAGAAAAAAAAAATTAAAATGGGTCCCACGTAAGATTTGTTTGTGTAGAAGGATTCGGATTTTTTTTATTTATATATTTTCATGTAACATAAAAAACAATTCCCATAAAGTATTCGATACTTTTTTTATTAAATATAATAAAAAATAATATTTTTATATTATTCATTTGGGATCTATTAATCATGTTGCATGAAATAATTATCTCAATGTAACAGAGATAAGATTGTGGGATCCACTATTTTTTTTTAGGAAAAAAAAATAGTGAAGTCCTCTAATTTTATCTCTGTTGTCTCATGCAATGTATGTGAGATAATTATTTCCCTATTCATTTCCACTCATATCCCACGTCTTTTTATTTTTGGGCAGTTAATATGTCCTCAAGAGAAAATAAGCTCCTTATATTGGCTTCAGTGCGTTTTAGAAGTTGAAACATCCTACGCTGCATTTAAGAGGAGTGCAGAATTATGAAGCATCGTTTTTTTCTGGTCTGTTTAGTTCTCTATACGATACTAGGACATGGGATTTTGCTCCAAGTAGAAGGAGATGATGGGTTTGTGAAAGCAAGAGGAGTGCAGCTTATGTTGAATGGGAGTCCCTACTATGCTAATGGTTTTAATGCCTATTGGCTAATGTATGTGGCCTCTGATCCATCTCAGAGAAACAAGGTGTCATCTGCGTTTCAAGAGGCAACAAACCATGGACTTAACATAGCCAGAACATGGGCTTTCAGTGATGGTGGATATAAACCCCTACAATACTCTCCTGGATCCTACAATGAGGACATGTTCCAGGTTGGTCTTCATCTCCATTTCTTCAATCTTTAATGCAATACTTAATGGGTTTTATAAAAGTTATTTTTAGGAGAAGTGACTCTGTCATGGAGATTCATTTTGCGTGTCAGAGTTTTTTGCTGCGGGCCCCACAAAATATTGTGTGTAGGAAATTTTTCGTGATAATGTTAAATGATAGATGATAAACCCATACTTAATAATGTTAAAGAAATATAATATAACATCATTAATTATAGGTGTGTAATTTAATATAAAATAATAAAAATTTCTTCTCTTAATAATTTTATATTATATTTTTCTAACCGTGTACTTCAATTTGTTTATGGGTTTTTTGTTTATTTGTTTGCATTATTCTGTTTTTCTAGTTGCTGTGCACTCTTATTTGTTTGATTTGTGTTACGGACTCTGCTTTCTTTAATTCATAATTGAAGGGGTTGGACTTCGTAATATCTGAAGCCAGAAGATATGGTCTCAAACTGGTGTTAAGTTTGGTGAATAATTATGATAACTTAGGAGGAAAGAAACAATATGTGGACTGGGCAAGGAGTCAGGGCCAGTCTATAAATTCTGAAGATGATTTCTTCACAAACTCTGTAGTGAAGGGATACTACAAAAACCACATTAAGGTAAAATTTGATTTCTAGCTATTTATTTTGTTTTCCTTATTTTCATTAATGTCATCCTGCCACAATTAATTTGGTTTTATATTATGCTCTTTTGTCCTTGTTCGAGGATTGAGAGAAAAGAAAGGGAGGGAAGTAAGGTTATGAAGTTTCTAGTGTAAGTATGTTTTGAAAGTATATTTACTGTAAGATTATTCAGTCAATAACAATCATGGTATATTCTGTTAAATTAAAAAAATATATTTTTACTTATTTATTTTAAAGATAAACAGTAAGATGTAAGATGAGCCTAACCAGCTTTTGTGGTTGATGTTGCTCTAAGCTTAAAAGTTTGCCACCTAATAGCTGCCAAGAAATTAATGACATTTGCACAATTCTCACCATGAATGCTCCACACATGCACTCTGCTACCTCCTCAGCTACTTCTCCTGACGAGCGAATTTACGTGATCCGAGATCACAAAGTATTGGGTGAGACTGAGATGAGAAAAATAGATAAAAAAATTGAGGAGAGATGAGAGAGAAGATGAAAAAATAAATAAATAATATAGGTGTCAATTTTTGAATGAAAGGACCACGGTGGTCCGGGAACATATTAAAAAATTCTGCTCCTCACAACAAGCATTTTCCAATTTAAAAGGTCTTTTTACCAAAAAAAAAAAAAAAAAAAAGTCTCTCTCTCTATATATATATATATATATATATATATATATAAATATAGCGTAAAGGATTTCTGAAGTCACTGGATATAAAGTTATCTCCGGTGAGCCCAAAACGACTCGTTTTGGGACGGAAATTAAGGTGTTTTTGTAATTCTAATATATTGTAGGGTTATATTAGTCTTTATCATTATAATTTTTTAATCTTATAACCCAAAACGATATCATTTTGAGTATAACTTTATCTCTAGTGACTGGAGAGATACTTTTCCCATATATATAAAACTGGCCTAACATTGTGAGTGTTTATGTGTTATATCATAGAGTGTACTTACAAGACGTAATAGCCTCACTGGAGTTGCTTATAAAGATGATCCAACTATAATGGCTTGGGAGCTCATGAATGAGATTAGATGCTCTTCAGATCAATCAGGAAAGACGGTTCAGGTAACTATTATTCGGCTTTTCAATTCTATTTCTTTAAGATGCCATTTTAAGCATCATTTTTATGCACCTACCTAAATCTTAAAATCATTTTGGTCAATCATTTAACTTGGTAGGTAGAAGTAAGAATAAGAAGTTTAGAAAAGCAGAAAAATGAAACTGTTGATTGTTTTCAGACATATTGTATCTAAATTACTTTTTCCATTTTCACCCCTCATTAATGGGAAGTAATTTAAAGTTTATGCATTAAACTTTAAAAGAGATAATTGAGTTTTATTTCCCGGTTTGATAGGCTTGGATTACTGAGATGGCATCTTACTTGAAATCCATAGATGGAAACCACTTGCTGGAAGCTGGTCTTGAAGGCTTCTACGGGCAGTCAAAGCAAGACTCTAATCCAAACTTCCACGAAGGAACAGATTTCATTGCAAATAACCAAATCCCTGCCATTGATTTTGCAACAGTTCACTCATACCCTGATCAATGGTGTGGAATTTTATTTCCATTCTTTATAAAACCACAATGATGATAATTAGTACTAAAATATTCATGCACCATTTTTCTTATGTCATTCTTATAATAATTAAATAAGAAAGGTGTAAATCTTTTGGTGTATAAGGTTTTATATTTTATGATAATGCTGAATTGGTTCACTTTCCATGAGCAGGTTATCAGGTTCAAGTTATGAAGACCAAATCTCATTTTTAGGTAGTTGGCTCAGTGAGCATATCCAAGATGCACAGAACACATTTCATAAGCCTGTTCTCTTTGCTGAGTTTGGGATTTCAACAAAAAATTTCAGTTCTGACTCAAAACTAAGGGACCAGTTTTTCAATGTAGTCTATTCTGCAATCTATTCTTCAGCAAGTGGTGGTGGGGCAGCTGTTGGTGGCTTATTTTGGCAACTTCTAACTGAAGGAATGGATTCTTTTAGAGATGGTTATGAGGTAGTCTTAGGTGAGAGCCCCTCAACAGCTAGTTTGATTGCTCAAGAGTCTGAAAAGCTAAACCGAATTCGAAAGATGTAGTCCAGAATGAGAAGCATTAGAAGCACACAATGGCAGGCTGGTTCTAATGACAAAAACTGAGACAAGTCTTGAAGACTTTGGAGAGATCCTCAGAATTTTCTCTCCTCATGAATATTATATGTTCATAGCTTTATATCCAATGAGGTCTGTAATGAAATGCCCTTTAGAATATTATATGTTCATAGCTTTATATCTAATGAGGTCTTCAACGAAATGCCCTTTGGAGAGTCTCATGAATATTATATGTTCATAGCTCTATATCTGATGAGACTCTGAAAGAAACAAGCCAACAGGAGTTATTTATACTTAAGTTAATGAGTTCTTACATTGAGAGTAACTTGTCATATACAAAAGAGCATTCATGTATGGTTTCATTACACTTTTAGTAATATATCAGTGAACTAATTATACTGTAGTTTAAAATACCAAAAAAAAAAAAAGAATTATACTGTAATTTCTGTTATCAACTCGAAGGGCCGGCTTGCCTCAGCGGTAAGCTTGCTTGCCGTGGTGTGTCTGGTCGCGAATTCGAATCAGTCTCTCTGCAAAAAGCAGGGGAAAGACTGCCTAGAATATTCCCTTCCCCAGGCACTCACGAAGTGGGTATTTGAACTGGGTCGGCCCTTTCTGTTATCAACTCCTTTAAATGACAGTTCCATCTTTAATTGTTGCATTTTTCACTATAAGTATGATGCCGGACCTAATGTAGAATCCTTCCATAGGCTTGTCTGCTTCTTGAACACCCTGAGAAGTCAACAAACTTAGTCAACAGAGAAGGCTTGGATAGTAAAATACCAAAGTTTCCAAAGTCAATATTTTGAAGCAGCACTTACATCACCATTTGTTATAATCACATTTCTTCCTATCTTGGCATTCTTGTCGATGATACAATTCCTTTAAAATATGGTGGAGCAGGAGATCATAAGAAATTAGAATTTAGAAATTAACAGCTACCTAGTTTGATGTTATAACTTGTGAGTATAGCTTAGCCTATTACTTGTTCTTCTAGAATAAAGATATGAGGGAATTCTTTATGAAATGAGAAAGGGTTCATCAAGAGGCATCATGGCACCTTATTTTGGTATTCTCTCCAACGCCAACTGGAACCTTTCCTTTTGCCAGCAGAGATGCAATTTCAGAATCCGTTTGGTAGTAGTCAGCACCCATCATCATGGTATCCTGGAGGACGAAGCCCATAAATATATTCATCACTTTTGTGCCAAAGTCGAACATGAAAAGTTTTCAACTCAAGGAGCTAGAGGTCCACTAGGTCATATGTCTATCATGGATTGCCCTCACCGAATAGTCTGTTTAAAAAAAATGCAAGGATAAGACTGCGTATAATAATTTCCCTCACCGCTAACGTAGTTAATCAGGGTTTAATGGGAAATGATTTTTGTTTAATTGAGAGAGGTGAAATGTTGATGCACTAAACTCTTTGAGGAAAAAATGAGGTTGATGCCTAAAGATGTGCAAAATGAAGATCCCTCCTCCATACCAATTCATTGGTACTCTCACCACTATGAATTATCCATCCCACCCAACAAAAGTACATGGGTGTTGATTATAGTTACATGGAATTTAAATTTAGGTCATCATGTTATCCACCAACAGTTTATCAGTCATGAAAGAACAGTTTTACCACCGTTCCGGTTCGCCTCATTTTTACAATTATGCAAGGGAAAAGCTGCAACAAGAATTTCCTGTTAGCATATGGGTGTCCTAGAGACAATCTTTTGATTAAATAAAGGACACTAGATGTAGAACTTTGTTTGTTGCAAATAAATATAAGCACTATTTATTCAGTTTCATATTGTGTCTCGATATTACTGTTAATATTATATGAATGAACTGGATAAACCCCTTGGAATAGAACAGGTATCTCTTGAGTATCGGTGATGAGATCACGATCATGAGGATTCAAGGATATTGCATGTCTATTCCTAATTATATGTTCCTAGTCTATAGACACAGAGGATGGGGATCAGTGATCTCGAGTAAAGAATAGTACGACTATCTACTTGTATATGGATACAAGGTAAAGACCTCATGAGCTGCAGATATGGAGATATCTTAGCTAAAGTCGTGGGTGGACCTATAAGAGTATAGCTCGCACTGAACAGACCCAAAAAGAGACTCTATGAGGAAATCTCACAGATAGTGTCATTAGAGTAATCTCTTTATGTTTGGGTGTGTCTTTCCTTAGACCAGAAGTTATTACCTAGACTGTGTTCTTGAAGGCATGTTTTGATTGTATACCTCGTCTGCCTGAAACATGGAGACTCATAGGTATACTGTTGGGCGTGTCCTTAAAGGGCACAGGGCTAGGGTAATAAGCTGAAGGAATTCGTCAAATCTCTGTGAGAGATTAGGTTATCTGTAAACCGGAGAAATCGGGATGACATTTACAGGGACTCGGGAATCTATGCATAGTAAAAGAGATCATGAGATGATCTGCCTTTAGAGTCAGTAAATTGAAGATTCCCTATTTCGAATAAAGCTTACCCTAAACCGCAGAGGTTGATACATTTCCTTACCCTAGGTTAATGGGAAGATAACCGAGATGAAGGGAAATACATACGGTAACCAAATATGTGCAATAGGTTGATCAAGTCATTAATCTGACTAGTTCTGGGGCAACAAAGCATTGCTAGTGCTCTGTGTTGTCATTAATTGGGTTGTGGGCTTGTTGGGCCCAAGCCCAGTTATGTCAGTAGCTAAGTTGGACCTAATGGGTCACACACTAACACCTTGTAGTCATGATGGACTAGCTTTAAAGGTATTGGGCCTAATAATGTTATTAGCCCAAGAAGCTGTTTGGAAGCCCACCTAAATGGGTGGGTGGTGCATGGAGTTTAGTAATGGGCTTGGATAGTCCAAGCCATTACTAATTAATTTAATTAGTTAAATTAATAATCAAATATTTGAATTTCGAATTTTGAATTTGAAATTTGAATTTTGAAATTTGAATTTAGAATTTGAATTTCGAAACTCGAATTTTGAATTTGAATTTTGAAATTTGAATTGGAATTTGAATTTTGAAATTCGAATTTGGAATTTGAAATTTGAAATTTTGAATTTTGAATTTTGAATTTGAATGTTTGAACGTTTGAATTCAAGTGTTTGAATTCGAATTTGAATTGGTTTTGAAAAGTTGTTTCATAATAAAAGGATAAGACAGGATCTTATTGGAGCATATTCCTTGGATGAATAAGCATCTTTGGAGGCTCTCCCTAGGCTGTTTGGTGCGCCACTTTTAGGTGATAAGAGTGTTATCTTATCACTTAAAACAAACCTCCATTCAGATTTGGTGGTTGAGGGAATCAGTGGGTGAGTTGATTCAAATTTTGAATGCAACTGCTCAATGTATTTGGACCCTTTATAGGGCTGAATTATGCGCATGAAAACTATATACTATATGATAGTTTATGAATTTAAGTTTAAATTAATTTGAATTTAAATTCATGTGGATAAGATTGGGGGTTGTTGGCAAAGTTTGTTTTGCAACAGCTCCACCTTATCACACTGTTTCATGCGCAACTTTCAAAGAAATTTGAAAGTTTGTTTTCATTTTGAATGAATGAATTCCCTCCTCCTCTCCAAAGGGTGCGCATAAATAGACATGTTCCTCACCTTAGGTTTCATTGGAAAACCAAGCCAACTCTCCTCCATCTATGCACCATTCTGTAGGGTAGCTCAGTACACCTTTCCAAACAGGATACCTAGCCTCCACCCTCACCACTTGTGCGCATAGCAAGCCTCATTGTGGTGTTCATCTGGTGGCTTTCAAGAAAGAGTTCTTGCATCATAGACGAACGGTGGTGTGGATCACCATTAGAGGGTTTGAACCCTTCAAGCCTGACATCTCATCTCCCTGACTGATCAGGCCAAAACAAGGTAACATCATGCTGTCTTAAAGCATGAATCTATGAGTGCATGTATGTTCCGCAGTAAAATTTTTGTTTTACACCTTACATGCATCGGCCTTCAAAGGCCAGTTTACTTTCAAGTGGTATCAGAGCCTGGTTGCTTTACCATCGACGGGTGATGGTACCTTGTTTGTGAAAAGAGTTTTTCACGGTCAAAAATCTTTAAAGGGTTAAAGTTTAAATTCTGCATGTGGATTTTGAATCACAAATCCTTTAAAGTGTTAAAGTTTTTGTTTTTATGAACATAAAAATTTGATTCTGTGTTCATAAAACATTATGCATCATGGCTTAGTTTCTTTTCTTTATGAAAGTTCTAAAAGGAACACCCTTTTTGAAAGGGTAGATTCGGCCATGGAGGGTACTAAGAGTACCTTGAATGATTTCTTATTTTTCTCCATGAATTGTGTCATGTTTATATGCATGAAATTTTGTGACAAATTTATCATATAGTTACCTATATGATTCGGCCATGTAGGGATTTATGGCTACATGCATGGTTTAATTTTGTTTTCTTTAAGAAAGAATTAACAAAATTTGAATTGAAATTGTTTTTAAATTCGGCCAATGAGAAATTTAAGATTATGAATCTTGATGTTATTTTGATGTTTAAATGTTAAATGTCAGAATACATGTGAAAATGTTATGTGATAATATAATGTTTGTGTTTGCAAGTTTTGAACCTTTCAGGTACAAACAGGAAGGGGATGGTCATGGTGCCCGGATTTGAATTTTTTGAATTTTAAATTTATGTGTAATCGCGCATTTTAATTTACAAGTGTATTTGTAATTTAAATTTTGTAATTTTGTTCCTCCAAAATGTTATGGAGTTTCTTTAATTATTTGTAATTAGAGAAATAGGCTAGTGGCATATAGACGACAAGCGGCCATTGCTTGAAGAAGCAAAAAGGACAAAAGCGCGAGCACCATGGCTATCTCAATATAAACTGTTTATATGTATGTATGATTAGAACGTCTAGTATGCATAAATTGGGCAAATCGCGTTTGTATGGTTATTATGTTTGTCCAATAGCGACTAGTGTATACCGATAGATGTTTGACATAGGCAACGACTAGCATGATAACTTACAATATGCGTTTGATGGGACCTAATTAACCCCAAGATAAAAGGAACCCTTAAAAGGAATAAATAATTAAGCATATGATTATCTCCCACCACCAATGCTACTCAAAACTCGTCTACGTAGTGGTGCTCCACAACTCAGTTGGGACCCACTATTTCGTTGGGCTAGAGTAGTGTTTGAAGTGTAAGACACTTAGGGTGCTGGTTTAATGCTTAACTAAGACATAAGTTGCAGGCACAGCCGGGCTTATGTGCTTAGGGTAATGGTGCTAGGTTGGTTGCATGAGATGCACCACTAAGTGACAAAAAGTTGTCAACCTAATGTTAAGAGAGGGTATGAGATACTATTGATAAAGATCAACCCTTTATTTAAATTAATCTTGCGGTCTCAGACGAAGGTTAAAATAAATAATCGCACTCTTAATCCCACTAAGGTAAAATCTAAAGTAGATTAACCCTAAGTCAAAAGGAAGGGTCATTGACTTAGATAAAATAGTGGGAGGGGCAAATTATTTCAAGTCTTTAATAATTTGCTTTTAACTACATAACCGTATATTAACTAAAACTATCTTTACATCCTTTTCAGCTTATAGTATGACTAATCCACTGTCACTGCGTTCAATACTCGATACGAATAAACTGACCGGTTCGAATTTTATGGACTGGTATCGGAACCTAAGAATAGTTCTAAGGGCCGAAAAGATTGCCTACGTTTTAGATGTTGTAATACCCGTAGCTCCACGGGAAGGGGAAGAAGGGTTTGCGGAATTTGATTTCGTAACCCATCAACAGCACTTGGATGACAATGTGATGGCAGTATGCATCATGTTGGCATCCATGTCGCCTGAACTGCAAAAGCAGCATGAGCATATGGATGCTCCCTCTATTATCGTACATCTCAAGGAGTTGTATGATATTAAAGGCAGGCATGAGAGGTATGAGGCCTCAAGAGAACTGTTCTCTTGTAGGATGACTGAGAGCATGTCTGTTGGCAGCCATGTTCTCAAGATGATCGGGCTGATTGAGAAGCTAGGAAACCTAGGCTTCATCATGGATGCCGAGCTAAGTAATGACTTAGTCCTCACCTCACTTCCACCTTCCTTCAGTCAATTCATCATGAATTACAATATGCATGGGATGCAAGTGAGCTTGCCTGAGTTGTTAAGCATGTTAACAACAGCTGAAGTGTCTATCAAGAAGGATAGGACACAGGCTCTTTTGATTGGTGGGCCTAGCAAGGCTAAGGGAAAGGGTAAGGAGCCTGCAAAAGGTGACCCCCTTAAGCCCAAAGGAAAATCCAAGAAGAAGAAGGGCAAGAAGAAGGGTAAGAAGGCACCTAAGGACAAGGGTGATGCTGAGTGCTTCCATTGTGGCAAGAAAGGCCACTGGAAGAGGAATTGTCTAGACTACCTGAACAATGTGAAGGACAAGAAGCATGGTGATGCTTCTGCCTCAGGTATTTTCATGATTGAGATATATTATTCTTATGCTAATCCATCCTCATGGGTATTGGATACCGGAAGTGGTTCTCATATCTGCAATATGTTGCAGGTACTTAGGAGCCCAAGGAGATTGGATAGAAATGAGGTGGATCTCCGCGTTGGTAATGGAGCAAGAGTTGCTGCTCATTCAGTTGGAGATGCTGATCTTATTTTGCCTACGGGCCTTTTATTGCATTTGAATAATTGTCTTTATGTTCCGCAAATTTCTAGAAACATTATTTCAATTTCTTGTTTAGAACAAGATGGATATACTTTCAGTATTAGGGATGGTACTTTTTCTATCATTTTGAATGATATGGTTTACGGTACTGCTTCTTTAATAAATGGATTGTATGTGTTGGAAATGGGAAATGAAGTGCTCAATATAGATGTGAAACGACCTAGGACGGATAATCAATCTTATCTTTGGCACTGTAGACTAGGGCACATAAATGAAACAAGATTGTCTAGGATGCATAGAGATGGATACCTGGACTCCATGGATTTGGAATCCTATGGACAGTGTGAATCTTGTCTAGCTGGGAAAATGATTCAACAAAAGCCCAAAGGGCTTGAGAGTCATAGGGCTAGTGAGTTATTAGAACTCATTCATACTGATGTATGTGGCCCAATGTCTATTGAGGCTAGAGGTGGATATTCTTATTTCATTACCTTTACAGATGACAAATCAAGATTTGGGTATATATACCTAATGAGATATAAATCTGAAGCTTTTGAAAAGTTCAAAGAGTTTAGGAATGAGGTGGAGAAACAGCGTGGCAAGATGATTAAGACATTACGATCAGATCGTGGTGGTGAATATTTGAGCCACGAGTTTCAGGGTTATCTGAGAGAAAATGGAATTCTCTCACAATTTACCGCTCCTTACACACCACACCAAAACGGTGTCTCCGAAAGGAGAAACATGACCTTGTTAGACATGGTTAGGTCTATGATGAGTGAGACTCAACTTCCAAAATCGTTTTGGGGATATGCCTTAGACACAGCGGCATACCTTCTAAATAGGGTACCGTCTAAATCTGTTCAGACCACACCATATGAGATATGGAGTGGTAAGAGACCCAACCTGAGTTACCTCAGGGTATGGGGATCGCCAGCTTATGTCAAATCGTTGACATCAGACAAACTTAGTGCTAAGAGTACTAAATGTCTATTTGTGGGGTATCCTAAAGGTACTAAGGGATACTACTTCTACTCCATGGAAGAACACAAAGTGTTTGTTTCAAAGAATGCTGAGTTCCTTGAGAAGGATTTGATCTCTCAAGGAGGCAGTGGGAGTAAGATTGATCTTGAAGAAGTGCAAGATCCACAAGAACAGATTAAGGAACCCGAGTCTGCTCCGCAGGCGACGTTCTCCAATGGAGAAGTAAACACACAACTCCGTAGATCTACGAGGGTCATCCATCCACCTGAAAGGTACGGGTTTGTGATTGAGAATCAGCAAACTGTTGAGGATGATGAACCAAGTAACTACGAGGAGGCGGTCAAAGATGTTGACTCCTCAAAATGGCTTGAAGCCATGGAATCTGAAATGGATTCGATGTATCAGAACAAGGTATGGACCTTGGTTCCTAAGCCGCAAGGAATAGTTCCTATCGGTAATAAATGGGTCTTTAAAAGAAAGACTGATGCAGATGGCAACGTTCAGACCTACAAAGCTAGGTTGGTGGCGAAAGGGTATCGTCAAAGACAAGGAGTTGACTATGATGAAACTTTTTCACCAGTTGCCATGATCAAATCTATTAGGATCATGCTTGCAATAGTAGCATACCACGACTATGAAATTTGGCAAATGGATGTCAAGACCGCCTTCTTGAATGGGTTCTTGAAGGAGGAAGTGTACATGACACAACCTGAAGGCTTTGAAAACAAAGATCAGGAACATATGGTATGCAAACTACAAAGGTCAATATATGGGCTAAAGCAAGCATCAAGGAGTTGGAATATACGTTTTGATGAAGTCGTTAAGAGTAACGGTTTTATCAAGAACGAGGATGAACCTTGTGTTTACAGAAAGGTAAGTGGGAGTAATGTCGTCTTCCTAGTGCTTTATGTAGATGACATATTGCTAATAGGAAATGACATCCCCACATTAAAAATAACGAAAGAGTGGCTTTCAGAAAACTTTACCATGAAGGAGTTGGGAGAGGCAGCCTTTATACTCGGTATAAAGATCTATAGAGATAGATCCAAGAGGCTGCTGGGTTTATCTCAATCCACGTACGTTGACAAGATGCTAAAGAGGTTTAGCATGGAAGGGTCGAAAAGGGGTTTTCTTCCTGTCAGTCATGGGGTGCACCTATCAAGGGCTATGTGTCCTAAGTCACAGCCTGAGAAGGATCGCATGAGTGGAATTCCATACGCTTCGGCTATTGGATCCATCATGTATGCCATGATATGTACGAGACCAGATGTCTCATATGCTTTAAGCATTACGAGCAGATACCAGTCAGACCCTGGAGAGGGTCACTGGACGGCAGTCAAAACCATCCTTAAATACTTAAGAAGAACTAAGGATGCGTTTCTGGTCTATGGTGGGGTTAATGAGTTAACAGTGAAAGGGTTCACTGATGCCAGCTTTCAGAGTGACAAAGATGACTGCAAGTCACAGTCAGGATTCGTATTCACCTTAAATGGTGGGGCAGTGTCTTGGAAAAGTTCCAAGCAGGAGACAACAGCAGACTCAACGACAGAGGCTGAATACATAGCTGCTTCAGAAGCAGCTAAGGAGGCAGTGTGGATCAAGAAGTTCATAAATGAACTAAGGGTGGTTCCGAGCGTGGATGAGCCCATACAGTTGCTTTGCGACAACACTGGAGCCATTGCGCAGTCAAAGGAACCTAGGTCTCAACAAAGATCTAAACACGTGCTCCGCAGATATCATTTGATTAGAGAAATCATTGATAGGAATGATGTAAAAATGGATTATGTTCCCACAGACGATAACCTGGCCGATTCTCTGACAAAGGCTGTTTCTCAGAGAAAACATGATAGTCATTATGAGGCTTTGGGCATACGACTTAGGTCTGATTGGCTCTAGGCCAAGTGGGAGCTTGTTAGCATATGGGTGTCCTAGAGACAATCTTTTGATTAAATAAAGGACACTAGATGTAGAACTTTGTTTGTTGCAAATAAATGTAAGCACTATTTATTCAGTTTCATATTGTGTCTCGATATTACTGTTAATATTATATGAATGAACTGGATAAACCCCTTGGAATAGAACAGGTATCTCTTGAGTATCGGTGATGAGATCACGATCATGAGGATTCAAGGATATTGCATGTCTATTCCTAATTATATGTTCCTAGTCTAGAGACACTGAGTTTGGGGATCAGTGATCTCGAGTAAAGACTAGTACGACTTATCTACTTGTATATGGATACAAGGTAAAGACCTCATGAGCTGCAGATATGGAGATATCTTAGCTAAAGTCGTGGGTGGACCTATATGAGTATAGCTCGCACTGAACAGACCCAAAAAGAGACTCTATGAGAAAATCTCACAGATAGTGTCATTAGAGTAATCTCTTTATGTTTGGGTATGTCTTTCCTTAGACCAGAAGTTATTACCTAGACTGTGTTCTTGAAGGCATGTTTTGATTGTATACCTCGTCTGTCTGAAACATGGAGACTCATAGGTATACTGTTGGGCGTGTCCTTAAAGGGCACAGGGCTAGGGTAATAAGCTGAAGGAATTCGTCAAATCTCTGTGAGAGATTAGGTTATCTGTAAACCGGAGAAATCGGGATGACATTTACAGGGACTCGGGAATCTATGCATAGTAAAAGAGATCATGAGATGATCTGCCTTTAGAGTCAGTAAATTAAAGATTCCCTATTTCGAATAAAGCTTACCCTAAACCGCAGGGGTTGATACATTTCCTTACCCTAGGTTAATGGGAAGATAACCGAGACGAAGGGAAATACATACGGTAACCAAATATGTGCAATAGGTTGATCAAGTCATTAATCTGACTAGTTCTGGGGCAACAAAGCATTGCTAGTGCTCTGTGTTGTCATTAATTGGGTTGTGGGCTTGTTGGGCCCAAGCCCAGTTATGTCAGTAGCTAAGTTGGACCTAATGGGTCACACACTAACACCTTGTAGTCATGATGGACTAGCTGTAAAGGTATTGGGCCTAATAATGTTATTAGTCCAAGAAGCTGTTTGGAAGCCCACCTAAATGGGTGGTGCATGGAGTTTAGTAATGGGCTTGGATAGTCCAAGCCATTACTAATTAATTTAATTAGTTAAATTAATAATCAAATATTTGAATTTCGAATTTTGAATTTGAAATTTGAATTTTGAAATTTGAATTTAGAATTTGAATTTCGAAACTCGAATTTTGAATTTGAAATTTGAAATTTGAATTTGAATTTGAATTTTGAAATTCGAATTTTGAATTTGAAATTTGAAATTTTGAATTTTGAATTTTGAATTTGAATGTTTGAACGTTTGAATTCAAGTGTTTGAATTCGAATTTGAATTGATTTTGAAAAGTTGTTTCATAACAAAAGGATAAGACAGGATCTTATTGGAGCATATTCCTTGGATGAAGAAGCATCTTTGGAGGATCTCCGTAGGCTGTTTGGTGCGCCACTTTTAGGTGATAAGAGTGTTATCTTATCACTTTAAACAAACCTCCATTCAGATTTGGTGGTTGAGGAAATCAGTGGGTGAGTTGATTCAAATTTTGAATACATCTGCTCAATGTATTTGGACCCTTTATAGGGCTGAATTATGCGCATGAAAACTATATACTATATGATAGTTTATGAATTTAAGTTTAAATTAATTTGAATTTAAATTCATGTGGATAAGATTGGAGGTTGTTGGCAAAGTTTGTTTTGCAACAGCTCCACCTTATCACACTGTTTCATGCGCAACTTTAAAAGAAATTTGAAAGTTTGTTTTCATTTTGAATGAATGAATTCCCTCCTCTCTCCAAAGGGTGCGCATAAATAGACATGTTTCATCCCGCATCGCAATCCTCTTCATTGATCTAAATAACATAACTCCACACGTAACAACCTCATTACTTTATAACTGACTCATTAATCATTGATGTGAATAACATAACTCCACACGTAACAGCCCCATTGCTTTATAAATGACTGGTGCACCTCCTCCGGCACCAGGTCAAGCATCAGGCGCACCTCGTGGGGCACCAAGTCAAGCATCCGGGGCATCTCGTCGGATCAAACCCCTAACGTGAATTGAGAAGGGATATTCTTACTACCAAAATCTTCTATTACCAACTCACTACCTATCTAATCACCCTTGGATCAATATTTTTTCTTTTTTCAAAAACTTTTTAACATTCTCTTTCTTTGATTCAACGGTGATTAGATAGAGAGTAAGTTGGGGTGATTAGATATTGAGAAGGGATGAAACATGTCTATTTATGCGCACCCTTTGGAGAGGAGGAGGGAATTCATTCATTCAAAATGAAAACAAACTTTCAAATTTCTTTGAAAGTTGCGCATGAAACAGTGTGATAAGGTGGAGCTGTTGCAAAACAAACTTTGCCAACAACCTCCAATCTTATCCACATGAATTTAAATTCAAATTAATTTAAACTTAAATTCATAAACTATCATATAGTATATAGTTTTCATGCGCATAATTCAGCCCTATAAAGGGTCCAAATACATTGAGCAGATGCATTCAGATTTGGTGGTTGAGGGAATCAGTGGGTGAGTTGATTCAAATTTTGAATGCATCTGCTCAATGTATTTGGACCCTTTATAGGGCTGAATTATGCGCATGAAAACTATATACTATATGATAGTTTATGAATTTAAGTTTAAATTAATTTGAATTTAAATTCATGTGGATAAGATTGGAGGTTGTACGTGTGGAGTTATGTTATTCACATCAATGATTAATGAGTCAGTTATAAAGTAATGAGGCTGTTACGTGTGGAGTTAAGTTATTCAGATCAATGAAGAGGATTGCGATGCGGGATGAAACATGTCTATTTATGCGCACCCTTTGGAGAGAGGAGGGAATTCATTCATTCAAAATCTTCTATTACCAAAATCTATCAGTCGTTGACCACGAAATAACACTATAAATACGACCCCTTATTTTCCACCTTTCATCTCCATCATTCCTTTCGTCACCCCAAAAACCCTAAACCCTTATTCAAAACCCTAAACCCTTATTTTGGTTCTGATTTTTCCGTCTCTGTCCATTGCCCATTGCTTTTATTTGTGATTCAATTTTTTTAAACTCGGTTTGATTGAAGCGTGGATTATGCAACAGGCCCAATCTTTGGTTTACCTTTTTTGTGCTTCCACTTTAAAGTGGGAGCGGTGAGGATCGAACATCAAGCTTTGATACCATGTAAAGAACCTTAGGATACACCATCTCAAAAGCCTTTCTTGACTTGGTGCCCCACGAGGTGCGCCTGGTGCCGGAGGAGGTGCACCAGTCATTTATAAAGCAATGGGGCTGTTACGTGTGGAGTTATGTTATTCACATCAATGATTAATGAGTCAGTTATAAAGTAATGAGGCTGGCCCGCTCACACGAGAGCCCATTGGGCTTGAAGAGTGGATAATGCAACAGGTCCAACCTACCTGTGCTAAGAGAATCCACAAGAGAAAGTGGGGGACGGCGAGCTCTGATACCACAAACAAAAAGGTGCAAAGTACAAATTGTATTAAGGTTACCTGAAGCTCTGAACCGGACTCTAAACGTGAGCGCACACCAACAATAGAACGTTGAACACTACACTCACTCAAGAAGCAACCTGAAGAAGGTGCCGCTAATCCTGTGAGGGTAGCACTTTTTCCAAATGGTAGTCCATCTGACCAAGTCTTTGCCTTTAAATTCACTAGGCTCTATATACCAAACACTGTCAATGGACTTTACCGCTTTTTCCATTAATTGCTGCGACATTTCATATTTTTCCATATTTACCGGGAGTTCATAGAGAGCCTCAAAACAAAATTGAATGCAACCCAACAAAAACATTAACTAAGGAGCAAGAACCTCACTCAGCCTCATTAGGTTTCATTGGAAAACCAAGCCAACTCTCCTCCATCTATGCACCATTCTGTAGGGTAGCTCAGTACACATTTCCAAACAGGATACCTAGCCTCCACCCTCACCACTTGTGCGCATAGCAAGCCTCATTGTGGTGTTCATCTGGTGGCTTTCAAAAAAGAGTTCTTGCATCATAGACGAACGGTGGTGTGGATCACCATTAGAGGGTTTGAACCCTTCAAGCCTGACATCTCATCTCCCTGACTGATCAGGCCAAAACAAGGTAACATCATGCTGTCTTAAAGCATGAATATATGAGTGCATGTATGTTCCGCAGTAAAAATTTTGTTTTACACCTTACATGCATCGGCCTTTAAAGGCCGGTTTACTTTCATTTCCTTCACCCCACACTCGCTAGTCGGGTTTAAGGGGAGTGATTTTTTTATGTTATCCACCAACACTCCCCACAAACAAAAAGGTGCAAAGTACAAATTGTATTAAGGTTACCTGAAGCTCTGAACCGGACTCTAAACGTGAGCGCACACCAACAATAGAACGTTGAACACTACACTCACTCAAGAAGCAACCATGAGAAATAATTGCGTCCACAATCTGTGAAAACCAATCAAGCATTCATCCGCAGCAAAAATCCACAAAGCAAACCAGTCAAAGCTTTCTGTAATACCTTGCATTTTACTACTTTAGTGGGTGGTAGGAATCTTGGGGAAGTGAAGAAAGGCGCTCTTGGATCATAGAATTCAAATTTTGGATGCTGCATGAAAAAATATTATAAAAAAAATATAACACTTATCATGAAAACCAAGTCTGATATGTCTGTTAAAAAGCTCAACTTAAACATTAAAAGTATATTTTTGTATTGATAACTGTAAAAACTTATTTAAATTTACAATAAAACTATTATTCTTATTAAAGTCAATTAAAATTCCGATTCTAGATTATCCTTTTAAACAAATAATTCGGGTCTTGCCCATCAATTGTTAATGGGCTAGTTGAGCTGAATGAGATTAAAAAATGTTGTGTAGCATAGCACAAATTGGGCCATCACGAAGGCCCGTCTAGTAACGACCACATATGCGCACATTATCTCATCCACTTCGTCCCTGATTCCCATCCCCAATCGAACCCTGAAAATGGCGCAGTGTGTAACCAACACGTTCCTGCAAGGCAAAATTCTTCTTCCGGTTCCTGCAAACTCCACAAAGAATGTAACTAATTGTTTGGAAATTCCATAACATTCCGAACTCTTACACTATTTATAAGATGTTTATATCTAAGTGTTTAATGTTTCAGGTGAGGAGAGTGGAGAATTGCGGAGTGTGGTGCAGGAAGAAGGACATACACCCAAAATTCTACGACGACGCGAAGGTGTATTGCAGCGGGGAGCTTGTTATGACGACAGGTGGGACCCGTAAGGAGTACGTTGTTGACGTGTGGTCGGGTAACCACCCATTCTACCTCGGAAACCGTTCGGCAATTACGGTTACAGACGACCAGGTTGAGAAGTTCCGTAAGAAGTTCGGTGAGCTTTCGGAGATTATGCAGATTCCTGTCCTCAAAGGAGAGATTGTCATTCCCTCAAGGCGCAAGGGCATTAAGGGTGGCAAGAAGAAGAAGTGAGCTTTGTACCAATCAATTAAATTCCCTTGCTTTTTACAATTGCCTATGTGCTGTTTGTCACTATGCCGCTATGGTTTTTAATTTTCAATTTCAATGTTGTTTCCTATGATGTTTGTCGGTAGGAAAACTGCAATGGGATTCGTGTGATGTTTGTCACTCTTGCATTCTTTTGATTCAATGATCAGCACACGAGAGCAATTTATGTTAGTTTAGAGTGTGTGATCAAGAGAAATTGATTCCACACATACTAGTTTAATTATGGCCCTTCTGGTAATGGACGCAACATGATTTGTACATTAACCTGAAGATCGTTGTAAAACCTGGTTCACAAGCATTGCTTCACATAGATACATATGAGTATCCTCTTTTCTAGCAATACTTTTCTACAATTCATATCTACTTTCAATTCTTATCAGCATCATGCACATTGCATTTACCTTTCCGATTTATCTTTGCTTTTATAAAAGATAACAGTTTTAACTTTTACCTATGTCTCAAATTTTTATTTAGAAAGATTTATAATAAAATTACAAGTTGTATACGAACAGAACATTCCTCAATCTGAACTTAGGTTATGCAGTTATCATGATCAGAAGGTCCACTATAGTCAACATAATTTGGCATCTAAAGCTTTTATTTAATTCCATGTTTGTTGAATAAATAAATAAAAAATAAATGATCATAATAGAATTTAAAATTGCAGGAAAATCAATTTGTAAGTACTTCAATTAAGTTATTCATTCTTTTTTCCTCTTCTTTTTAATCTTAGCCCACTTTATTGTTGTCAATTTATCTTTCAACAGCGGACACTGCCTTTTAAATTTTAATTGTAATTATCACCTGGCTGTTGTCTAAATGAATTGCAGTAAATGATTTAAAAAATAATAAATATACATTCCTTTAATAATTACAGAAAACAAAGTTTGTGAGAGATATATTCCTGTTCTATTATTTTTTAGAATAAATCAATGGTTCGTGTGATTTGTTAAAAAATAAAGGAAGAGCATAGCATAAAAAATTGTACTTTATTTAATTATTAAAATAGTATAAATAATGAACAAAATGTAATTCAAGTGACAACATTAACAAAATATATATATATAGGGGTAAGATCTTTTGACACCAAATCCTAACAATTGATTTCAAGAATCTAACGGTTATAATTTATTGAATCCCACTTACTAATTAATGATTTGCTTTTTCTACAGTCATTGCAGATAAATTATCTGCAGTAAGCCCAATATGACGTCGTTTTGAGACGGAAATCATGATATTTTTGTAATTTTAATTTATTCAGGGTTATTATAGTCTTTATATAATTTTTTAATCTTTCAATCTCATCGTTTTGGGAATAAATGCAGATAACTTATCTGCAATAACTGTAGAAATTTCTGACTAATTAATTATTATTTCTCAATAAAAGAAAATCGTTAGATTAGTGAAAATCAACGGTTATTATTAGATGCCAAAAGATCTTATCTCATATATATATATATAGGGATTAATATTTCTTATATTATAGGAGATAATTTTATCTGCTACACATAAAAGTGTGTAGGCCTAACGTGGGGCCATATGAAGAGAAGAATTAGAAAAAGAAAATAGGGGTCTTACACATTTTTATGTTTATGTAGGAGATAAAATCATCTCTTACAATATAAGAAACATTAATATCATATATATATATACATACATATATATATATATATATATATATATATATATATATATATATATATATGAAGACCTCCTATGCATTATGGAATATATATTTTGATGATGACAAAGGGTTTATAACAAGAACTCAAATTGAAGATGGAGTTAGAAGATACAAGTTGTTAGGTATTTTAAGAATTTTTGTTATACACAATATTATGTCATATAGTATATTCCTAAGCTCCAATGCATATCATGCTAATTTCATAATAATAAATAATGATTAATACTTTTTTAAAAATATGTTTTAGAAAAAATGAACAACTAAATCATTAAAATTAGTTTTAATAAATATATATCTTTTTCAATTTGAAAGTTCAACATATGAATTTCCATTATATCACGTGGATTCTGTTGAATAGAATAATTTTTATGGGGTGTTTGGTATGGGTTATCTTAAAATAATATTGGGAAAGTGGGTGGGGGGAAATATTTTTTCCATGTTTGGTATGGGTAAAGGGGAAATATCCCCATGCATTTTTTTTGAACTACACAATTGCTCCTCATGATTCAGGTTATTATAACCACCATTATTAGAAAGGCCAAAAATAACATTATGGAGTTGAAGAATGATGAGCTAGGGTTATTTTGTGAGAGATGAATCTAGTCTTATCAAGCTGATCCAATCCTTTTATGCCTCCCTCTTTGTTAAGAAAATCCTTCTAGACCTTGGCTTGACATTAATTCTAGCTGGCTGAAGATAGAGGAAACTGATTTTAAAATTTTGAAGGTTTCCATTTCTAACAAGGTAATTAAAGATGCATATTTTGATATAGGGGCTCTAAAAGTCGTGGCTCTAATGGCTTTCCAGTCTTATTTTTCCAAAGAAATTGGATTCTAGTGGGGAATCAAACTTGTAATTTGGAGAGATATCTTTGGATAATCTAGAAGGCTTTAAAGAACTTAATAAGACCTTGTGGTGCTGATCTCGAAATTGAATAAACCATAAAGAATTACCCAGTTTAGGCTTATTTCCTTATGTTTGGGCCCATACAAAGGTATTGTCAAAATTGTTGTCAATAAACTTAAACATCTCTTCCAAAAGCTTATTTTTCCTCATCAAATCAGTTTTGTTCCTAATTGACAAATTCAAGATAACATTGTCATTGCTCAAGAGATAGTCCACTTGATGAGCAGAATGAGGGGTGGTAGGGGTTTTCTAGCCATAGAGATTGATCTTGAGAAAGTCTATAACCATATCTCTTAGAGCTTCATTCATAAAGTCTTGCTGGAAATTAACTCCTTGATTTTTTAATCAATATTATAATAAAATGTACAATTTCTACTTAATTAGAAATCCTTTGGAATGGCTCCAAAGATGGGAAGCCTTTCCCCTAATAGAGTTCCCTATCAAGAGGACCCTATTTCTCCTTATATCTCGATTCTGTGCATGGAGAGACTTTCTCATTTAATTATTGATTTAGTAGAGAGGAAAGATTAGAAGCCTATGACTGGTAGGAAATGAGGTCTTAGGATCTCACATCTTTTGTTTGCTGGTGACTTGATGCTTTTTGTAGAAGCAAGTATTGAGAAAATCACCACCACCATGAACTGCCTTACTCTTTTTACAGATATGTCCGATGTTAGCTCCCTTAAATCTAATATCTTCTTCTCCAAAATTATCTTTGAGCTACTTGCTAGTGAAGTAGTGGAAAAATATGGTTTTGTGCAAACAAATTTGAGCAGATATATTGGTTACATGATGAAGCACGGGAGAATCGACAAGAACCACTATAGTGATATTATGGATATAGTTCATAATAGACTCCAAGGTTGGAAAAGACAATGTTTATCCATGGCTGGTAGAATTATCCTTGCCTAATCTGTCATTTATGTTATTTCTATGTACCAAATGCAAAACAACCTGCTTCCAATTGGTATCTGTTAGGAAATAGAAAAACTCTAGAGAAATTTCATTTGGGGAGATTCTGAGAATAAAAAAAGACACAATCTCATCTCTTTGGATCAGTTGAGTCTTCTAAAGAATCTTGGCGGTTTGGGGATCATAAATTTTAAAAAATATATAAAAGCTTTTTTTTCCATAAAATTGTCTGGAATCTTCTTCAATCTACATCCCAGCTTTGGATTCATGTAGTAGTGGCTAAGTATGGTAGAAAGCTATACCTTACAAAAGATGTGAGTTGTAAAGTTTATAACTTTCATCTTTGGAGATGGATCTGTAGGGTGTGCCCGAAGGCTTTTGATGGATACGTCTTCCTCAAAATCTCCTCTCTTTTGCTTCTTCCCTTCTTGATACGAATGAGCTAAACAAGAAGGTATTGGAGTATGCTTTTCTGTTAAAGGTAGATGGAATTTTTCTTTGATCAGGAAGCACTTTGATTCAAAAAACCTCAATCTGATCCTTGTTATTCCTCTTCCTATCCCGGATGCTGGCTTGGATCTACCATCTTCGAAAGATTGGAGTCCTAGCCAATCTCTTGTCAAACTTTCTTATAATAACCTTTTAAGTCTTAATGTCTCCTCTTCACATTTCCTAAAAGAGAATTAGGATATGGAAAGATCCTAAATGAATTAAAATTCTTTTGTGGAAAATGAACTATGGAAGATTTTTAACTAGAAAAAGAACTGATAAATGGGGGAATAATACAGATAGATGCTTTTACTGCATTGAAAAAGTTGAGACCTGTTTGCATGCTTTAAGGGACTATCTATAGCACAAAAGATTTGGAATCTTAACCTTCTCCACTCCCTTCCCCTTAGTTTCTTTGATATTACTTTTTTCTATGATTGGATGAGTTTGAAACTTTGCAACTATTTCAAGAGTTTGAGTTTGAGTATCACTTTATGTAATCCATCCAATGCAAGATGGCAACGAGGGCAGTCTGGGCTATGCGGTTGTCGACATCTGGCGATGGGTGCGGCTGGGCAGGTCTGAGCTAAACTTTTACTAGGTTGGTCTTGGGGTGGGTGTCTAGTCAGACTTGGCATCACTAACGTATACAACATTGTCTTTGACTTCGGGCTCGTGCTCGGGCTGTGGTCCGAGTCCATTGAGCAACTGCTCCATCCGGAGGTGGTGGTAGGGTGGCAAAAATGGAGGCTGGCGGTGGCTGTTAGCAGTGTTCCTCATGTTCACCATGATAAAGTGGGGGTAGAGTTTACCTTTCGTACAGACGGTGCCAATGTTCCATCTTGTGGATCGAGATGTCCAATCCGATGATTGATATGTTACTATAGGATCTGTATTCCCTCTCTTAGTTATCTATAGATGAGATACCTTAGAGAATAGCTGATCACTGTGCCCAACAATGGAGCAACATAATCAAGATGTGGAGTGTGTGCATAGTGGCAGCTAATAGAGATAGTTAGTGTGTGTACTTGTAGAGTTTACCTTTTTTTATAGAGTTTATCGGTGGAGAGTGAAATTTTGAACCTTTCGTGAATTTGGGGGGTCTAATACATGATCCTTTAATGACGCTATATAATTGGTATCTTTCCTTATTTCTCTCTTAGTTATTTGCCCTTATTGAACTTTCTAAAATATGGACCTTTGTATTGGGCCATAACAAAAATAAATTCAATTAATAAAAGATAACGTTAACAAAAAACATGGCTGATGAGAATTTAAATTTAATAAAAATTAAATTAAATTAAGATAATATTATTTCAAAAATACATAAAAATTTGTTATTTAATAAGAATTAAAATACACTAGAACAAGAAATAAAATAATAAAATAATACTAGAGATTAAAAACATATTCTTATATATAAGGACCAACTTTATATATTAATGGGTCCCAACTTGTTATGAAGCTGCAAAATTTTTCTTCTTGCGAGTCCAATATTTACAACTATATATTTGGGTAATACATAATTGTAATGTTGAAGTTATTTTTTTTCTCTCTACCACTTCAACAACATCATTTTAAGAAATTATTATTTTTAAAATTATAATTATGAAAAGAGAAATACCCTATAAAAAAAAGGTAATAGTTTTCTGTAAAAAATAACTATTATCTCATGCAGACTCATTTATATACGTGGGACTTTGTTTTTTCCGTCAATGGATTTTACAAAGCTCTCAGCTCCTTGTTTTCCCGTAGAACTACCTATTAGTTAAAGATAAATAAAATTAGGGTCGGGTAACTCAAAAAAAAAAAAAGACAAACATAATTTAAATCGTCCCTCTCAAGTCAACATATACTGCTACAGTATAATGTGTAATTATAACGAGATATAATCAATTATATCACGGGATCAATGGTCGATTGTTTTTTTTAATTATATAATCAATTACGTATGTATTATAATCCATTAAATAGGGGCAAACTAGTAGAATGTTTTGGATGAGAAATAATTTGATTATTTTTTAATTAATGACAGACACAATATTCAACATGCCTAACATTTTTCATATTAAGAATAATAGAAAATGTTCAGCATACATAGAATTCAAATATCACTATATAGTTCTGAATTGATTGTTAACTCCAAAGCACATGCCATAAGTTATTTTACTTATTATTTTTTCTATCTATTTTTGTCTACCACCCTTCAACATCGTTAGATCAGAATCTCAACTACATTTTTTCATTTCTCTTTCCTATTGAGATTCTGATCTAACGGTATTGAAATGTGATATAAGCAAAGGTAGGCAGAAAAAACAATTGGTAGAATAACCTATCCCAAAGTATATATTCAAATATCACAACATGGTAGTTAAACAGTTTAGTTTCAAGAACAAACTAAATTATAGGTGAAGCCAAATAACAATAGCTATCCAAATTAACCTATAAGTAGCCAAAAAAATAAAAAATAATACATACAATTCATTCAATTAAGTAACATCCAAACTAGAGTAGAATAAAAATATAAATAATCCTAATGATACAAATCCAAATTACATACGTAGACGTCATTCCAAAATGACTTATTACACAATAGGTTTTTATTTAAAAAAAAAATCATTATAATTAAGTTACAGTTATAAGTTATAACTATGCATGATTGATACAAGAGCAAAATTAATCTTGCATCAAAACCATGATTTTGTTGCCCAACCATAAAAGCAATATTTTGTTATTTTCGCTGTAAGGAAAAATCTACTTGGATATGTTCTAACAAAAATATTATAACAATTTAATATTATATTATTATTCTAATAACATTTACACATTCATACTAATAAACAAATATTACACATTATAAAAGTAATTTTCATGAACAAATGAAAACAATATTACTTTTATCAAAATTACTTTTAAATAAAAGTTTCTTAATATAAATAACTACTTATATACATACTTCTCGACAAAATCAAATTTAAGAAAAATTAGGTTTAAGCGAAATTAAATTTTCAAAATCTTTTGAAACACGCAAACACTGAATTCTTGAGCAAGTAGTTGTCTTGCTTTGTGGGGGGAAATTCAATCATCACCACTCATTCATTCATAGTCTAAAATAAAAATTAAAGTGGAAAAGCCAACTAATAATGGAGGACTGGACCTGACATTTCTGTAGTTCTTGTCAAATGTAGGCATGACATGCATGAACTCCTAAAGTCCTACTAGAATACACACACACAATATATATATATATATATATATATATATATATATATATATATATATATATATATATATATATTGTCCTACACACACAATATTTTGTTTAAATGACACAACTTTTTTAAACAAAATATATATAAATATATATATATATATATGGGTTTTCGTTTTATTATTTAACGCACAAAGTTTTCTAATCTCAATATCAAACTTTTTTAAACAAAATAAATAAATGAAAATTAGCATATCTAGACAAAGAAAAAGGAAGCTAACAAATGTCCAACTATGTATCTATCTTTGAGGAAAATAAAAGATTGTCTTGATGCTTGAATTTTCAGCCTCGTTTGACGAGAGAAATGACCAAATTGATGTATTTGGTCCTAGTCTTGGATAAGTGATCCTCCACAAGTTTGGCGTACCTTCGAAAAAGTTCATCCATTATATGATTCCCAAAATGAGATTCCAGCATGGACTCAACCACCGCCCTTATGGTCCTTGCCACTCGCTCTCCACGTGATAGCATTCCCACTGAGCCACTCTGCAATTCCATTGCACCATCCCAATCAACTTCATAAACTTCATGGCCATCCACCTCAAATGACCCTTCCTTTTGAACCTCCAATTTCAATTCCACTAAGCAAGGAGCATAGTAAGGAGCGTCAAAAGAATCCACCTTTTCCTCTTCAATTAGACCCTGCCAAAAGTAAATAAATAAATAAATACGAAAATCTTTAATTTCATACCACCCGAAATTTTCTCATAAATTCGTTCTTTGATTTTTACGTAGACCCAAATCCAGTTTTAGGACGTGTTCATCTAGCAATCTAGTGTATATCTGTATTTATTAGTTCGACTAAACTATTAGATAACAGAATATCATACACTTAAAATAGAGTAGAAAGAAATCAGAAGTTTAAGACACTATTGGCCATACCAATTAGTCATGTAATTAAGTCTAATGGGTGAGAATTTCTCCGTGCTAAATTATGATGACTAATTAAATAATCATTTTGGTGTTTTTCTCTCTAAGTGAGATGTTAGAGATAATATTATTAGAGAAGTATATAAAACTATTGATAAGCCTTCACTCAACAACTTAAATTCTTAGGTTGAATTAATTTTTTACAAATACTTTCTCTTTGAATTTTTTGGGATTTTGGAGGATAGATCAACATTGAGAAATGTTGCCTATCCACCAAAACAATAGTGGCTTTAGAAAAAGAATTTCTACGTACGTCCACGCACACACACGCACACACGCACACACAGAGAGAGAGATATATATATATATATATATATATATATATATATATATATATATATTGCCGTGTAAAGAGCAGCCATGTTAAATAAGAATTATAAAACCTTATATATATATGGCAAAATGATTTGTAACATGGTTGTATATAAGTGTTGGTGCGTACCACACACACATACGTTGTTTTGCAGGAAGCACATTTAAAATTAATTGTAGAAAATAAAAATATTATATTTATTTCCAACTTTGTAAGTACGTACACACACACACACTACCAACATGAGATTTCAATTCTCATGTTCTTGAGAATTATAAAATATATATATATATATATATATATATATATATATATATATATATATATATATATATATATATATATATATATATATATATATATATATATATATATATATATATATATTATGATCATTGTGCTTTCTAGAACTTATACAAACTGCAGATGTTAATTTGAAGTTTAAGGTACTGTTGTGCTACGTACCTCCCAAACCATACTCATGAGGGCATTTGCTAAAAGTTCCCACTGATAGCAACAATTGGGGGCTGTTGGGTCCATGGATTCCCTACCCATTAGAGACAACATCATTCTTCCTCCTGCTACCATTTCTTGAGAGCGTGACTCCAGGAACAGTGAAAAGTCATCCTGGAATTGACGCGAATAAGCATCTATCACGCACTGTGGACTGCTCTTCGATATGTATATCTTTCCCTGGTTCAATACTCTTCCCCATTTTTCATCCTCCAATCCAGTAGGAACCTGCGGGTATCGAACGCTACAAATGATTAGTTTGGCATATGTAACAGATTTTACAAAAATTCTCAATTCCCTTCTCCTATTTTTTAAACTGAAAAAGATATAAGTTATATATTCTCCTTCCTCATCTTTCCCTATAAAAATGTCTCCCACACAAATCCTTATGGTCCCTGTCAAAAAAAGAGTCTCTTCACCCTATCACAAAAATACAAAAATAAAAAGCTCCATGTCCCTCTTTTTGGTCTAGTTTGTCTTTAGCTAACCAGTTTCACAACAATAAAAGTAAGTGCGTATTTGAGAGGATTTTTTTATAAGTAAAAGTTAGGGCAAATATATTTTTATAAAAGTTATTATTATAAAAACGGTTTTTTATAATAAAGAAAAAAATTACAAACTAAAAGCTGTTTTTTTGAGGTATATATCAATTTTTTTGACTCCTCATTTATTTTATAATTTTACCATTATTCTAAATTTGTATTAATAACTTTTATCATTAACCCTAATAATTTATTCTAATCATAAATTATTTTATTTTCTGTCCTCTAAAACAAAACCATTATAATAATTTTATACAATCACCAAATAATATTAATTTTATTTTTAACTTCAACTTTTATAAAAATAACTTTTAACTTTAAAAAAAAATTATCAAATAGGCTGTAAGTAAAAAGCAAGGGACTCAATTTTTGCAGTGCAGATATATTTCTTTAAAAGTTTTATAAATCTATCTCATTGTTGTGGTTTGGGGGGACCATGTGCCTCTTAATCATATAGCACAGATGCTTGAAATATGCAACGTTTTTTTACTATTTTTAATCACGAAACCTTTAATATTTTTACTGCAACATGCTACGTTTCGAGAGAATAAATGTAGTGCACGGACTAAAAAGTTGAAACAGATATTAAAGATTTGTGAAAGAGTTTGTTATTGACGGGGAAGAGAACCTTACAAGAAACAAGAAAAATCATATCACCTTTTATTTTTATTTTATTAAAATTTTCCACGTTTCGATGCTTGAAAGATGGACACGTACAAATGGAAAAATGTACGAAAGAAAGATTATCCAAATACGTGGCCAATGCAGTATCCTACAATTTCCACGAGTCACTGTCTATTGCACATGATTTTCCAAACGGAAACCACACATCCCTGAGAGTCTAACAATATGAGCCATTAATTTATGAAAAAAGTGAGAGAAACACAAATAAAATAAAAATAAAAGGTGATATGATTTAGCGTGTCATTTTGTAAGGTTGAGTTCCCCGTCAATAACAAACTCTTTCACAAATTTTAATATCTGTTTCAACTTTTTAGTCCGTTGCCTTTGCTCGTGTATGCATTCCGGGTAACCAGTTAGCAATTACAACAGAAAAGGACATATGTGTTAGAGATTGAATATAAGCCTAAGAAAGTTGTATTATACTTTGAAATATAATATAAAATTATATATTCGTGTGATTTTATAAGAATTTGTTTTTTATACTAACAGGTGTCCAAAACTCTATCAGAACCTACTTTATACAAGAATTTAGACTATTGGGAGAATTGTACCTGCTTGATTGTGTTATGATTTTTTTGTTCTTAAAATTATTTTGTAAAATAGTAATGGAAACATTTGCTTTCTATGTTTTTTTTTTTTTTGAAAGTTAAAAACTAAAACAGAAAATAAAAATAACTCATCATATCATATATGTTCTTTAAATTTGAGTCTAAAATTATAATTTTCAAAATATTTTTTATAAAACAAATGTTAGCAAATGAGTTTTTTATTTTTTTTTCTGAAAACTAAAAAATTGTTTTTAAAATCAATAATCAAACATAGCGTAGATTCATGTTATCGTATTAGAACCTCTACGAGAGATTTTGGTATGTTCTTAATATAACATATAGGGATTTACTTTTCACATGTAGTATAAGATAAGTTATCTTATGTTATGAGATAAATAAAGTGGGGATTGCTAATTTAAAAAAAAAAAAAAAAAAAAAGGCACGTCTTTATATGTAGCATGAGAGTATAATTTTCCTAACATATATGCATACCTGAGAAAGCCAATGGAGGCTGGAAGAAGAGTGCACAAAGTGGAGGCTCTTGCTTGGGAACAACCTACCGTAGAAAGAGCCAGGAACAGCGGAAATGAAACAAGAACCAAACCCAGATCCCTTTTCTTGCCTCTGTTTTCTGTAGAAAGATGGCAATGAACCAAAGATGTTGTTGAAGTCATTCATGAAAAGGTCGTTCAAATACACTATCAATTCCGGCGCAGGGCGATCTAACATGCGCGAGGTGGCGTACACAGCATCAAGTATCTCAGAAACGACCGTTAAAGCATTGGGTCCAGAGGAACAACCCAAGTCCGCAATGCCCATGCTCACTGGCCAACTTGAGAATAGAGTTTTCACAATAGCTTTAGTTGTTGCTTCTTTCCCCACAGAGATAATCTTATTCTATAAAATTTACACAAAACTCAATAAGCAGATGACAAGAGACGAAGCCTTCATTTTGTGTCTCAAAATAATTATATAGTATTTGGGATATGTTATTCTACCTACCACTCTCCAATACCATTAAATTAGAATCTCAAGAAAAGAAAAGAGAGAAAGATAAATATTAGTTAAGAGTCTGGTCTAACAATATTCGAGAGCAGTAGACAAAGGAAAACAGGAAAACATGATGGTAGAATAATATATCCCATAATATTTTCATACCATGTCTTTAGAAATACAAACTTTTAATATTTTGTGTAAATAAAAGCCAACCTGGACGCCAGAGTTCATGGCATAGCTATTCTCGCCTGCTCCTTTGTTCATGTGAAGTACTTTCTCCAATTCCATTTCTTTCCTCTGAGCTTGTTACTGTTTTGGAGTTGGACTTGAAGACGTGGGCAAGGGAAAATGTGAAGTTGATGAATTAATGCTCCCTTCAATTCGGCAAACTACCTTAAAAGTAGTATTTCACTGACTCAATTAGAAATCCATGAGGAAGAGTTGTCTCTATAAATAAGAAATGAATGGTCTACACTAGTAATAACTCTGATTCTAGTCGGTTAACACAATTGCTTTTTTAGAAACTTAAATTCAGAATCACTTATTAAACTGGAATAACACCTTACTATGTAAGTCGGAAATGCATCCTCTCGTATTGAAAAAGATATGATATAGTTATGTGGTTAATCATAATTATACAAGAGTGGATCAATGGTGAAAAAAGCGGAAAGAGAAAAAAAATTAAAATAGATAATTACTAAATTATAATAATTGATTTTACTTTGTATGATTATGATTATCTCACATGACCCATCTCATTTTTTTTTACACGTGAGAGAATCAATTAATTTCCATTTAATCCACATGTTCATGATGTTATATTCTTATGTCACGTGAGAATATCGATTAAGAGAGCCAACCTCACCTGTAATGTAGTGACCACATATTAAGTTCGTACGCCCTGCAAGATTAATCGGAAAGTGGCTCTGGCCCTGGGGTATACTAGAGAGGTGTCAATTTCTCGTACGTTTTTCTTTTGAGATTAAGAAATTTGGTTCGGCAAACTTTTTGTATTTCATGGACAAACTTTTGTGTAGCATATATAAGAAAAAATTATGTGTAAGATTCATGTTGACACGGATGTCGAAGGATGTGTAGGAAAATTTAAATTCTCATGTTAAAGGAGAATTATAAAACTCTAAAAATATATGACCGATGACCGAAAAATTCAAAGGGTTCTTTATTTAATTATTTTTTATAAATCCAGGATGTATATATGATGAGACTAATTGGTCGTTGAGGCCTAAATAGCGAAGGTTTCACTTCTAGCAGCAAAGAATTTTCCCAAAATCGAACTTCAAATCCTGTCTTTAGGGCATAGTCTTCTAACTAAATGTGCAACCCCTTGAAATTTGCAAGGGTTTTATTAATGGGAAAAATATTTATCTTTGTAAATGACAAGTTATATTATTTCACTCTTACAAAGAAGTGGGATCCACACATTTTTTTTTTGTCAACTCTCTTTCCTTCTTTATCTATCTCTTTCTCTCTCTTAAAATGTAAGCATCTTATCAGCAATTCAATAATTCATGTTCAATATTCTACATTCAAGACATGATACAGGATCTTTAGAGATCATGATTTTCACATAAGAGTGTAACTTTCTCTATTAGTGTAGAAGAACTTTGATGATGGAAGATCGTTTCTCAGAGTCTTTACCCTCTGCTTTTCTTGTATCGTGTATGACAGAGATCTGATACAACTTTTATGGGCAGACCATGAAGGAGAGAATTCTGAGAGATAATCATAATCAGAGACTCACCATTTTTTCTCTTTGTATAACTGAACCATGTCATGTATAACTGAATCATGTCACCAGTTACGGAGTTTCAAATAACTCCCTGTAACTTCCCATTAATGCGAAACGTAAAAACATCAATTATTATTAATGCGAAACGTCAATTACCATTAATGAAAAACGTTACCATAATGCAAAACGTCAATTACCATTAATGTGAAACGTTATCATAATGCAAAACATCAAAACGTCAATTATCATTAATGTGAAACGTTAATTACCATTAAGCCTCTTTTATTATTAATTAAATCAATTGACACACATTACACATAAGACACAAATAATTTTACAAATGGGTCGTTGAGGTCTAAATAGCGAAGGTTTCACTTCTAGCAGCAAAGAATTTTCCCAAAATCGAACTTCAAATCCTGTCTTTAGGGCATAGTCTTCTAACTAAATGTGCAACCCCTTCAAATTTGTAAAGGGGTTTTATTAATAGGAAAAATATTTATCTTTTTAAAATGATAAGTTATATTATTTCACTCTTACAAAGAAGTGTGACCCGCACCTTTATTTTTTTGTCAACTTCTCCTCCTTTATCTATCTCTTTCTTTCTCTTAAAATAATATAATTTTATATCCTTTGAAATAACACACATTTTTTCCTTTATTAATTAAGCTAGATAATACTTAAAAAGTCACATTCTTTTTGTTTGTTACGCGACATAAGATATTTACGAATTTAGTATGCAGGGTTGAGATAAAAAATGTATACTTAAAAAGTCACATTTTTTTACTATTATTTTTTGGAGTATACTATTATTTAATTGTGTATCATTATGTCCTTAAGTAATATAACACAATTACTACAAAAGTCATAATATTTTAATGACGAAACAATGTATATTATTGATTGATAGTATAAATTTTTTTACACTTAACATTAGGGGTGTGCGCGGTCTAGATTGAATCGGTTTTGAAACAAAAATCCATCCGATCCAATTCCTTCGGTTTGGTCATTACATCATCCGATCGGTTTGAATTTTTTTTCAAATCCGATCCAACTTTTTTCGGTTTGGATTGGATCGGTTTTCGGTTTTTCGAAAAGCCAAAAAAACAAAACTTAAAAGAATTATTTTCACAAAAAAACGACGATGTTTCAAAACATTTCAAACGTTGAACAAAATTGGTTCACATGTCTTGTACATCAGTTAAAGGCTCAAAGAGAGCAGAGTTCGTCCCAAAATTAATTCTATCAAAGAAGATAGCAATGAAAACTAGAATATATGGCCTGTGATTCAGAATTTCAGATATTGTGTCATACATGGAACTGCACAAGTTGAAATTAAAGGGCAGTGATTTATTTCGCAGAACATGATCAGATTCTACTTGGGGATCAGGAGCTGGCCAGAAAACATGGGGTTGAATAGGTTAAGGCAGAAACTTAGGTGCAAGCAGCATAATATCAAACATTACTCAACCAACATATTTATCCATTATCAAATCAAACCAAGGCACATCATTTGATGTAAAAAAAAGTTTATTTTTTAAATCACATGGCAAGAAACTCATCCAAAACATCTAGGTACCAAACCAAATCCAAACAATTGATAAGGGCACATCCATCGTGGAATAGAATGATTCACTGATGAGATTTTCATCAAAATGTGATGTGAGTACTAAATCATCAAGGACGTTGGAAGTATATTTCACTAGCCATGTTTAAATCAATCAACAATATAAACCTCCTGCTCTTTTCCAGTCTTCAACAATATTCAAACACAAGCATGAGAACAACACAAGTTAAAGAAATATTACCCAATAATTATTTTCCAGTCTCAAAAATGTTATGTCACAACCACACAGAATAAAAGGCGATTGTTTGAAACCAACGAAAAATGAAGGAAAATACTATTGCTTCATCACACGAATAACGGGAAGAAATTTAGAAATCTGCTTTGCTATACCTTTATCATGCCCTTGATGCAAATAAAATCAAGTGTTACAGTACCTTTGTTATATGTTTAACGGAAGAGACAAACGTTGATTTTTGAGAAGAAAGAGATATGCTACTGGTGCCAGAGCGTGAGTGACTGAGAAAAGTGAGAGACTGAGAGGATGGCAAGACTCAGATGCCACTGGTGAGTTTGGATGGATTAGGTTTAGAACTTTGGGTGGGTTTAAAACTAATGGCTATATACCAACAAAACAAAAAAAACTAATGGGCTAACGCACGGGTGGGTTTAAAACTTTGGGCCGGCTATTATTTGGGACAGGTATAATTTGGTAAAAAAAAAAAAATTGGTTCGGTTTGGATTCGATCGGTTTTCAACATCAAAACTGAAAACCGATCCAATCCAGTAAATTTTTTCGGTTTTCGGTTTTTCGATTTTTCGGTTATTTCGATTTTCGGTTTTTCTCCCTCTCACAACATTAATTTTTCGGTTTTTGCGGTTTGGATTTCGGTTTATGAACTTAAATAACCTCCTACTTAACATGCATACAATTAAAATCAAAATTTTATTACTTTTTTATCTTTCTGAATGCTACAGCCTTTTCAAGTTAAAAATTATAACAATACATATAGTGAAATAACACGACACACCAACGACGGCGACAACGATTTTGTTCTTTTTTCCCCGGGTATCGCACGGGTAATTCACTAATTTATTCCATATAGTGAAATCAGAACGAGAATTGAAATTACTACTTTTCAATTTGGTAGCTTTAGATGAAATGCTTACCTAAGCCATTATATCATATAGTATATGAAATCCACACGAACTACAATTAAAATAAGTGTTTTCTAATTCTCATGTTGAAGGAGAATTAAAATCTCATGTTGTAGAAATAAAAAGCATGTGAGACCCATGTGTTAGAAAATTTTTTATGTAGAACCTATGTCAGCACGGAAATTGAAGGGTGTGTAGGAAAATTATGATTCTCATGTTAAATGAGAATTATAAAATCCTTAAAATAAAGTCTACATGTAGCAGCAATGTCTTTCATGAGACGAACTGGATCTGGAGTGGGAAAAGTAACTGCACGAGGTACAATTATAATCCTGAGTCTCCAATTTCTACGTTTTGTGTGTGTTTTCAAACCAACTTTTTAAACGATTATGACAATGGCAATCCTCCTCGAGAAAAGGTTTAATACCCTCTAAAATACATGTAGACATAAATAGATACTGGTTTTTATTATATAAAGATAGAAAAAAAAATGAAAAATTATATAAAAAAATTTATAAGCAAATGGCTCCAAATTCTATCACAAGTCACTTGACATAATTATTATGCAAAATAACCGAATCAAATATAACTGAATCGCATTTTTTCTAAACCAATTTTGAGAAGTGGACTGATTTTATAAATCCGTTAAAAAATTGCAGGAATGATTTGGAAGATCCTGGGATTTTATTACTTGGACCATATTTGCAATTTATTTGCACACTAGAAAAAAAAAAAAAATTGGCGTAGCATGCCCAGATGGGAGGCCCGCACGACGGGCTATTAGCTCAGTGGTAGAGCGTGCCCCTGATAATTGCATCGTTGTGCTTGGACGGTGAGAGCTCTCAACCTACATCATGATTATGCTGCATAAATCGAATGAATAGTGAGTCATTCGTATTCTCGGGAACCAAAAAAAACCTAGTTTAAAAAATCACTTCGAAACTAATTTAGAATTGATTCAAAATATGTCTGAAATTAGTTTATATATCCGAATCGGTTCTGAACAAGTTCAAAATTAGTCATAGAGTGAGGATATTCTAACTACCAAAAATTCTTACTACCAACTTACTACCCATCACATCATCATTGGATCAATGAGAGAGGATGTTAAAAAGTTTTTGGAGAGAGGGAGAAAACATTAATTTAATGGTGATTAGATAAGTAGTAAGTTGGTAGTAGAAAATTTTGGTAGTTAGAATATCCCTCCTCATTTATTATAAGTATAAAATTATAACGATGGATTTTTTAATTTTTCAAAATTTTTTTTTTTGATAAACAAATTTTTTAATTTAATTTACTATGTTTGAATAGTTTATTAAGAAAATATAAAATACAATTGAATTTAAATAATAAATATTTTAAAGTCATTATAAATAAATTTTTTAATAAAGCTTGTGATGCCTGATTGCGTCATTACAATGACATTTGATTTTTGTAAAAAACTCAAAATTCATTCATAATAAGGATAGATGCCAAAGACACGAGCGAGTGAGCGACAACGTGACCCACAAGGGCCGAAATTAAGTAAGCTTGTATTTCACGTTTTTTTTTTTGGTATATATTTCACGTTTTAAATTCATGTAAAATATCTTCCCTCTCACGTGCTTTTTCCTTCATGTAAAGTATAGAAACCTGTTTACCCAAAAAAAGAAGACTTATGAAGGGTATAAGATCCCGGATAAATAAAGACTGGAGAATTCACGTTCATCACACTTTCAGAGAAGCTAATTCTTGTGCAAATTGACTTGCTCATGAGGCAACTACTCAAGATGTTGTCTTCCAGCAATTTACTATTGCTCCTCCTCGTTTAGAAAGGCTTATATGACTTTAGATAATTTATATGTTCCCATAGCTCCTGGTTAGCTAGTTTCACTTTGCTGCATCTTCGGCTCTATTTGATTTCTGTTTTTTGAAAATAGTTTTTTAGTTTTCAGAATAAAAAAAATTAAAAAACTCGTTTGGTAAGACCTGTTTTATAAAAAATGTTTGAAAAATTATAACTGTTTTCTTATTTTTAAAATAAGATTTAGAGAACATGTATGAGTTATTTTTGTTTTATGTTTTGGTTTTTAACTTTCAAAAAGAAAAAATATAGAAAACAACTATTTCCATAACTATTTTACAAAACAGTTTTAAGAATAAAAAGAGCAGAAGACAATCAAATAGACCTTTGTTTTTGTTTTTTTTTCCTGGTTTTTCTTTGTCTGTTCTGTGGGCTTTAAGCCCTCCTTATGTATTAAAAAAAATATAAAAAATAAAGCCTAGAAACCTGTCTAGGAGCGAAGCGGATATATATATGAGTTTTATGTTTATTATAAGAAAATTGATTGTTTAATGTTAGATATTCGTTTTGCGTGCCATATTTTTTTTTCTTTTTTGTTTTAAAATGTGTGAGCCCCGCAAAATGTTATTTGTGTGTAGGAAAGTTTGTTGTGTTATGTTAAAGGAGGAAATGAAAACCTATATATATATATATATATATATATATATATATATATATATATATATATATATATATATATATGGGTTTTATAATTATCATGTAACATGAGAATTGAAATCTCATGTTGTAGAGATAAAAAGTATGTGGGACCCATACTTTTTTTAACATATGGGTCTCACATGTTTTTATCCACATCAGCACGCATATATATATATATATATATATATATATATATATATATATATATATATATATATGAAAAAAGTGTTTGTCATTTTAAATGATATAAAGTTATATCATTTTAAGAGAGAGATAGACACAAAATAATAATTTTTTATTTTAAATTTAAATTAAAAAAATCACCCACTTTCTTCCCAATTATTTCATTCTTTGTGTCTATCTCTCTCCTAAAATACATAACTTATGTATTTTAAAAGGACAAACATCAAACCCTATATATATATATATATATATATATATATATATATATATATATATATATATATATATATATATATATATATATATGAAAAAATGTTTATCATTTTAAATGATATAAAGTTATGTCATTTTAAGAGAGAGATACACACACAAAAATAATTTTTATTTAAAATTTAAATTTAAAAAAATCACTCAATTTCTCTCCCATGATTTCCATTTCTTGTATCTATATTTATCTTAAAATGACATAACTTATGTCATTTAAAATCACAAACACCAAACTATATATATATATATATATATAATATTTTTTAATATTAAATATATATTTATTATTAAATAAAATTTTATATTAATTTTTTTTGAGTAATTTAATATTTTTTTCCTTTTAACAAGACTGACATATGAGTCTCCCAAACTTTTATCTATGTAAGGAGATAATTTTATGTTCTACAATATATGAAAGACATTAAATGATAGGTAAAGGATTTTTTCAGTCATTGAAGATAAATTATTTCCGGTGAGCCCAAAAAGATGTTGTTTTGCAGAAATCAAAGTATTTTTATAATTATAATATATTGTAGGGTTATATTAGTCTTTATCATTATAATTTTTTAATCTTATAATCTCAAAACGACGTCGTTTCGAGTTCACTGAAAATAACTTTATCTTCATTGATTGAAGAAATAATTTTCCCTTAAATGATATATACGTATATAGAGGATTTAATACTTTTTTTACTGCATATTTTTTTTTCTGTCATACTCAAATAAAAAGAAGTGAGTCATACTAAATTTTTTTCTCTTCTCTTTATAATGAAACTCACTTATTTTTGTGTGAGTATAGCAAAATAATTATATATATATATATATATATATATATTGATAGATGGAGCAAAACGAATATTAATAACATGTTTCTTTTAAATATATTAATTATTAAATAAAATTTTATATAAATGTTTTTGAGTAATTTAAGTTTATTCCTATTAAAGATTAACATAAAATTTACATAATAATAAAAAATAAAAGATGTAATCCATATGTCGGTACCATTCCTTTGAAAAATTTTAATTGCTATAGGATCACTGTAGTCTTTTCACTCAAAAATTGATGCCTGTATTAACATTTTTTTTCTCTTCTTTTTTTTTTTCTCCTCAACTTTTTCTCTATTTTTCTCGGCTCAGTCCGTTAAAAAAAAATTTGGTCCGGGTTCGCTCCATTCTTTTCCCTGTACGTAAAACGTGAAAAACAAATACAACATTGTGATTTGTCCGCACTCAAACAAGGGGGGCCAAAAAAACGCGTTATTTGTTTCTTTTCAAAATGACTCCTGTTATGGACCCGGTTGAGGCCCATGCTGATAGCAAGCCTGAGCCTACGGAGCAGGCTTCTAATGAGCCGACCCTAACATCCCGGACCCGGTTGAGGCCCATGCTGACAGCAAGCCCAAGCTATGTAAGCCCTGAGGTAAGCACTATAAATAGGAGGTAAAGACCACATGTATGACTGATCTCTCTCATATTAGTGAACACCACCACAACAGTTCACACACACACTCCTGCTGGCTAAGGCCCTTATGTCGTGTGTCGTGATTCGCTGTTCCCAAGGTACCTAATTCATAGGCATCTGGAGACAAAGCACCAGATCCAACATCAATCATCTGACCACTGGTTGGACACATCTGCCCCAGGTAGAACATTGGCGCCGTCTGTGGGGAACAAACCCACGATTGCAAAGGTTGAGAGTGACGAGAAAAGATGGTGAGGAACACCAGAAGTGGGGTTAGACAAGCCTCAATGTCAAACAACGCAAATCAGCCCATCAGGGAGAATTTGCCCGCACCACGCATGATCCAGGATCTCCAACAGATCCCAGATCTCGAGCCAATGCACGTTAGCGATGTTCATTCGGATTCAGCATCAACCCCTACGGTCGACCCTGATGCTACGTATTTACAAGGGCTTCAACCGGTGGGAATACCGATCGTGAACACAAGTCAGATCCCCAACGATGCGGTTGCAGATCCGCGAGTGACAGATGTGGCGGTCGCTGCAGTGTTGCGTAGGATGGAGGACTTAGAAAAAAGGACTGAACTTCAATGGCTGAAGGATGCAAGGCAGATCCGAGAGTTGGAAACTCAGTTCTGGTGAGTTACCAACCCGGATCCAGAATGAGCCATAGCGCAGGTTGTGACTGACTTAAGGGAAACCCGCAACAGAATACCCGGGAAAGAACGAGGAACCCGGCTAGAGAAGCGGCGAGCCGACCATAACGAGCGGCACCCACCTCGGGCCCACAACAAGATCCCCGACAGGGGAGAAATGGGGACCCACGGAGGACAATAAGGCATGAGTCTCAGAGACGGATGACGAATACCCAGGGTGCGGCTGATGGGCATCCCCTTCGAGGCCCGGATGATGTATCCGGGGTTTATCGAAGGAAATATAACCGAGGACGGTATAATGACAGTCCCTTTGTGGACGAGATCGTAGATGCGCCTTTCCCGTAGAATCTAAACTTGTCAGAACTCCTTAAGTATGATGGAACTCAGGATCCACAGGTGCATCTAGATGCCTTCGATACGGCCATGTATATCAAGGGGATAGAGGAACCCCTCATTACGTGACTCTTCGCGACCACATTAACAGGAGCGCCTCAGACTTGGTTTTCTTCTTTGCCGGTGGGATCCATCAGGTCATTTGAGGAGTTTGGTGGTAGGTTTTTGCTTAATTTTGCCACAAGAAAAAAACAACCAAAGTCCGAGTTTGCAATAGGAAAGATAAAGCAACAGCCTGGTGAAACGTTGCAGAAGTATTTGGATCGGTTTAAACTGGATGCACTTCAAGTTCTAGGGTTGTCCGAGGATGAGCACTTGCACCTGGTGATAGCCGGGTTACAGGGCACTTCACGGTTACCCAAATCCATGTTTAAAGATCCGATTCGGACCTTGGTGGAGTTCACTGCACGATCCAAGAAGTATTTGGAACTTGAACAAATGGAGATTGAGAAAATGGATCACCGTTACAATCCTGGCCACATCGAGAAACCAGGAAGACGGAAAAATGAATTCCAGAGTAAACGACAGGAGGACAGAAATTTGCCGGTCAAAGGGAAATTTGATAGATACGCCCCGTTAAATCCCTCCCGGTCTCAAATTTGGAAGGAGGTGGCCTCCATGGAAATGAGGAAAGTAGATAGACCTCGACCATTACAGAACCCGGCCGGGCTGGATCAATCACGATACTGTGCATTTCATGACGAAACCAGTCACACTACAGACGAGTGTTGGGATCTGTGGGACGCAATTGAGAAATACGTCCGAGAAGGCAAACTACGTCAATATTTAATCCGAACTCAAGGATGGAGAAATAGGAAGAGAAGGGGAGGTCGGCCCAATAGTCCGGCAAAAGATAAGAGATTCCGAGAAGACAGGCGGGGAAAGAAGCTAGTCAAGGATGACGACGAGTTCATTGAGCCGGACTTCGAATGCAATGTAATCAGTGGAGCTTTCGGTGGTGGAGGTGACACCATGAACGCTAGGAGAAAGTACCTACGTGAAGTATTGGCCATTCGAGAGCAACCTAAATTCAAGGAGACTGAACCAGAACCACCACTGCTGTACTTCATTAAGAAAGAATTAGAGGATGTAATGCCGGGGCACGTTGATGGGCTCGTCATCACAGGAACGTTAGTAAATTTCAGGGTCAAGAAAATTTTTGTTGATAATGGCAGCTGTGCCGACATCATCTTGTGACAGGCATTTAAAAAGATGAACCTAGATGAAGAAGATTTGAACCCCTGCAACACGGCTCTGATTGCATTTAATGGTCGTAACACCACCCCTAAAGGATACATAGACCTTCTGCTTACTTTAGGAACTAAGGAGGCATATAAATCTGAAAGAGTTAGGTTTATTTTAGCCGAGTTCATTTCGGAGTATAATGTGATCTTAGGAAGACCCACCATCCATAATTAGGACATGTTAGTCTCCACTAAACATCAAAAGCTGAAGATGATTGGAAAGAAGAATACGGTAATCACTATTGATGGGGATCAAAAGGAATCTCGCGATTATTATCTCAAATCAGTCCAGATGGTCGAAAAAGATCCCGTCATGCTAACTGGAACCCAGCCATTAACCCGAAATGGGAATGCCTCCATCAACATGGTAGAGCTTGATATGCGGGATGACACTCAGATTCCAAGGCCAGAACCTGATAGGGAATTGGAGGAGGTAACTGATGGTCCTCAAAGGTTGAGGTCCATTGGGTTCATATTGTTCCACCAAGCCCATGTTTTAGTTACAAATCACTCTCTTTGACCTCCATCTTCCATGAGGAGCAATTGTCTTGAAAAGCAGACCAGAGCAATACTTGAAACGGGAATTAGAGTAGGCTTGGAGCAAATTAACATTATCTATTTCACATATGATTATTGGGTTAATTTGTTTTGATCAGGAAACCTAAGACCCAACAGAAGGAGCTGCACATTGAGGAAAGAGAGAGGAATGCTGCGCAGAAGGGAGCATAAAGCCTGCTACAATACAGAAAGCAGAAAAGGAAGCAATCAGGAACCGCCACATCAGCTACAACAGAAATAGTGGGCATGTCTCCCTGATTCCAGAATTCTTGCGCACAAAAAGAAACCAAAAGCAAGGGGAACCACTTCCATCAAGTGCTGCGCTGGCAAGGAGCAAAGCTGCTATTGGAGAGTGTTCCTATGAAGAGCTAAGTTGGCAAGGAGCAGAGCTACCATTGGAGAGGATTTGAAGAAGGCACAGCCCTTGATTAAAGGAACAGTGAGGATTTAATGAAGGGCTCTATAAAAGGAACACATCAAAGGAGAAGAAAAACCAATTCCCCCATTCTAGGATAGTTTTATTATTCTTTTTGTTTCTCTTTAGAAAAATGCTCACTAGGAGCTAACTTTCCTTAATTAGGTAAGGGTTCCATAGAAGTAATCCCTTTTATCTTAGGATAACTTTGTAAGGAACACATATTTTATAAATGAAATCTGAGTTGCTCTTTGGTTTAATATATTGATTCTGTCAAACCCCTTGGGCTGCAACCTCATCCCGGGACCACTCGGTCGATGAAAGACTGACAGGGGCGTGTGGAGCAGTCTCAAGATCTTGGGGTAGTTTAGCCTGAAGAAAGGAGGGGGAAACACCCGGAATGAGGAGCACTGCCATGTGAATCCATGCTCTTTTGAGAAGGCAGCATGGTTTCCTTGTGTGTAACTCTAAGACCTCTAGAGTAAGGTGGGAGTAAGGCCTTGCTCTCTTCTTACCCTAAGGCAAAGTAAAGGAAGGAGCAGATTCCACTTATAAAATATGCTACCAAGCAGGGTTAACCAAAGGGATGAAAATATGGAGCCCGTGAATACCTACTTAACTTTCTTAAAAATCAACCCCACATCAATCTTTTGTTGCAACTCTCTCCATAATATTTTACTTGTGTTCACACTATTGATTTTACTCTCATCTCACTGTTTACTTTTGAACTACTTCAAATTGATGCCTTCATATTCGATGATCATACTAAGTTATCACCGCTCTCATCTAGGTTCAGAATGGTTAACATTGTTTAACTAGCTGACTAGAGATTGCTCTTTGTGAAGCTTGGTCGAGAATAGTTGCTTTTCTTTATTTTTACAAATTAAGTTTCCTTGAACGTTTCTTACTTCACAATTGCTCCCTGAGGACGATAAATCTAGGGTTATAACACCCTATATTGCTTGACACGTACGCTTGCGTATAGTCGAAGAGGGTTGCTCTCAATCAGAGTAAATTGCTCTTGTTGGCAAATCTGACTGTTGCTCTGTGCTCTTGCTCCCACAATATAAATTATTCCCGAGAAGCTCGCGGTCCGACCAAGCAATTGGCGCCGTTGTCGGGGATCATTTGGCAAGAAAGGGCATTTTAGAGGAAGCACTATTTATGTTTTTAAATTTCTCTTTTTGTATTTAACTATCTCCCATGGTATGAGCACAGAACTTGGACTGGAAATAGTAGTTTTTGATCCAGAACCCGAGAGAACCTTCAGAAACAGAAGAAGAGTTCAAAGGTTAAGAAATCATACAATGGCTGAAGTTTTGAATAATGGTGGAAATGGTAACAATGGAAACAATAATAATAATCATGAAAATGATGAAGGACTGATCGGAGGAAGAGGGCCATCGTTGAATGATATGGGTGCTCCCTTCAGAAATGGTCCAGAACGAGGGTATGTTCCTCCTCCACTGAATGTCCCGAACTTTGAAATCAAACCTGCAATGTTCCAAATGATTATGAATGCTGGTCAATTCCATGGATTGCCCATGGAAGATCCCCACAGTCATTTGGACAATTTCACTGAGATAGTTAATAATTTCATAGTTCATGGCATTACAAAGGAGAGTATACGAATGAGGCTTTTTCCATTTTCCCTAGCAGGAAAAGCCAAAGAATGGAGGAGAACATTGCCCCCGAATTCCATCACTAGTTGGGAACAACTATGTGAGCAGTTTGTTACCCGTTTTTTTTTCCAAGCAAAACAAGCCCAAGTGAGGGCTGATATAGCATCTTTCCAAATGTTTTTTTCCTGGTTTTGATACATTGTGTCCTAATTGATGGAGATTGATCTGTGTAAATTGACCCTTCCTCTTTCACACTGACTTTTAGGCATGCTTTTGGAAATTATGGACCATGCTTTAGTGGATGGCCATCCTTGTAGTTCACACAACTATTGGGGTTATTACTTTAGGGGTCTTCTATTAGTGTTTTTCTGTTTGCCAATTATGCAAATTTTGACTTGCTTTTGCAGTTTGATACATCATTTTTTTTTTTGAAGCTTTATAAGTTTTGTAGCTGTCTATAGGAAATTGGAATGTTGATTTCGGTAGCACAAGCTGGTCTGATTACGTGCTCATTGTTGTAGTATAACTGAACTATGTCTAAAGTTGTAGATAACCTTATCAAATGTATGAAAGGGCTGATATAGCACCAGTTTGTTTTATTTGATTCAAACTCTATTTCAATCAAACACTATAGAAGTCCAAAAGACCTTGAGTTTATAACTCACTCAACTATCCAGATTCTGTAAGTAATCACTCCATCAAAATATGGAAACCCAAACAAAGTTACCAAAATTTCCCAACCTTATGATCCAATTGGTTATAATTACTGGGATTATGAATTAGCCTGGACTAATGTATTCTTTATGCAAAATAAAGAAAATAAACACTCTTGGTTAATCTATTTTAAACAAAATGTTCAATATAAATTCCCTCAATGGGTTATCAAATGGTGGGATTATTTTGGACCAATTCTTGATATCCTTCCACCTATGGTGTTCGAAGGGTTAACAATCTTTTCAGAAAAATTTGATAAACTGACAGATCCGTTTCCAATAGATCTGCACTTTTTCTCTAGATTTTCTCTGGCATGGATATTTTCATGGCAGTATCATTATGGAGTTAAATCTGGCACCAAACTCCCAATACTTAAACGACAAGTATTTGTTAAATGGTGGACAAAATTTGATGCATCTAGAGCATACCCAGAAAACGTCAAGCTTTGGTTTAAACAACATCCAAAATTTATCAAACCAGCTGATCCAGACGATTGCATTTTCCTGAATCAGAAGGCCAAAATTACTGCAGCACTATCTGCTTCAAACAACAAGGAAAGTTTTCCAAAAAATTTGCAGAGCATCCTTCAACTCCTTCAAGAGGAAGAAACTGGAAGTTCTAAACTGAAAACTGGTTCACCCTCTCCATCCATCTCCTCTGCAGCAGATGACTTCTACCAAAATGAAGATGATTTTTTTTTATAGATTTGGCAGAAGATTGATGAAGTTAATCACTGTAGCTAAGCTGATGATAGAATGACATGAGCATGATGTCAGCAGAAATGAAGCAATCAGTGACGCAATCAGAAGTGTCGGCAGACACTGTAGTCAAAAATCTCGAAAGTGTCGGCAGTTACTGTAGCAAAAAGTGTTTTTTAGTCTATATATAGGATTTAGCAGTTTACTGTAGCAGCACGAAGCAGTTATTGTGCACTCAAACTTGCACTGTTGAAACAGTTCCGGTTGCATGACCCGTACTGTAGAAATAGTGTTTTTTAGTCTATATATAGGATTTCTTCATATTGTAGAAGGCATCCTTTAATTTACCAAGTTTTAGAGAGATAGTCTAGAGAGAGACTGCGAGGTACTTTTGAGTTTTCTCTTCTTCTCTGTTTTCTCTTCAATCTGTAACTGTAATCTCTATGTTTCTTTATGTTTGAATAAAATATGTTTCTATAACTGCTCATGTAAAATCAATTTTTCTCTTCTCATCCCCTCACGCTAGTGCAATTACCCCAGCGTTCACCTAAATTTATTTTATGTCTTTAATTTCTGCATATTAATTCCTGTCATTTAATTCATGTAGTAGTCCGTCTACTTTCCTGCTTTCTATTTCTGCTCTAGTTTACTTCATTTCCCTTTTCACACTTCCGGAATCCAGAATACAATCTGTTCTGATCTTCCAAATGCTTTCTGGCAAAGGAAAAAACATATTGTAGATCTTCCCTATGAAATATATATATATATATATATATATAAGAAATGCAAAAAAATATTATTATTTTTCTAAATTTTATTAACCAAAAATAATAAAATAATAATAGATTTCTCTAAGCCTTAAATAGGCAAAATAAAAAAATAAAAAATAACTATAATCGCACACAATCAAAGGAGATAATATACACTATAACATAATTCATGAATAATAAAAAGGGAAATAAGAATTATTGAAAAGCCCTAAATTATAGAATAAATTATAAAAAAAAGCCCAAAACTGTTGATGCCCATGGCAACGCGACGAGTCTTGCTCAGAAGCTCATTTCGAGTTGGCTATCCAAATTTTAGCTCATTCCAAATCAATTAGCTCGAGTGCATCATTCTTCCCCGCTAGGAAAAGATTCGATTTCCAGTGTGAATCATCTTCATCGATGTTAACTTCTTCAGGTGATAATCCAGATGGCAATTCTTCTAGTACAATATCACCAAATTACCTAATTAAAGGTAGAACTTTAGAATACAATTATTTGATATGTTTAGAGTGTTCATCTATATTCAAACTAAACTGCTTGGGAACTAGAAATAATGCGAATTCTAAGGGAGTAAGTGAACAAAACCCGTAGACTATCCCAAAAGGACTATTGCCTATAATTTGGTTCAATGATCGCATTTGTGACTCATCATGTGAAAATTCTACCTGACTTAACATCAAGTTCCATTGCCTCTGACGATCTCCAATTAAACTTCTACCAAAAACCAAATCTTTATCTCCATGGAGAATGAGGTTGTTATGTCCTTTGCACCCAAATTCATAATATTGCTTGCAAACTAAAAACTTATTGAATGAAGGATCATTCTGCATGACATCTTTGCATAGAAATTTCGCTTTGTTAGAGATATTTGGCTTTCCACCAAAATCACTATAAGGGAACTCATTATACTTATCATAGATAGGGGACTAATCATAAATTGAAGCGTCTATAACGAGATTATCATCATCTTGCTCTTCATCAAATTCATCATAGATAGGGACCTCATCACATAATGGATATTTATTGTTCTTCTTTTCTTTGGATTCATAATAGACAGGGACCTTCTAGTCTTATGTCAAGTCTCTAATGTCAGAGACCCTTTCGACGGTGTGTAGCCAGTCGACAAACTCATATGGATAAGTGGTCCCCTCTAATTTCGGGATCTCAATATTCACCACACTATTAGCAAAAAAAGATTTATCGCCAGGTTTACTTTGTCCTTAATGCTCCTGGTTCCAGAATGGGTTTTCCCTCATTTTCTCTACATGAGATGATCTTTCAAACTCTCTTCCTTCATCTGACTCTTTCAACTGTGTTAGGGCAAGCAGTTGTTCGAGCTCCTAAATTTGTCTATCTTGTTCTGCCATTGTAGCTTCAATTATGGCGTCTCGCGCATAGATGTGTGGTTGTTCGTCATCATCGTTAAGGGTGTTATCACGTCCTCTACCGTCATCGTTCTGTTCAGCCATTTATGTGACAACTAGAGCTCTGATTACCAGATAATACTAAAGCAGTAACCAATCGGCTAAATAGAAAGAAGAACAAACACAAGAAGTGGGAGAAAATACTATTTCTCCTTTATAAATTTTATTAACTAAATAACAATAGGGTTCTTCAAGCCTAAAATGGGCAAAACAAAAATAGAAAAAGGCAAATAACTATAATCACTTTGATTCACACTTTAACGTAATCTAAGAATAACAAAAAGGAAAATATCTATGGCCATGAATAGAACCACTAGGGTAAGGGCCCCATATGTCTGTATGTAACACTTCAAATGTCATTTTACTTTTTGTTTCACTTAAAGGAAAAGGTAATCTGCATTGTTTTGCTAAATGGCAGATTTCACAAGGCTCAACATGAGCTGCTGCTATAAAAGGGAATCGTAAGGAAATACATTGTGAAAGTTTTCTGGAAATGTGACCTAATCGCCGATGCCATAGAAGGGACTCATTAGACGATACATTGCTATCAATCTTTGAAGCATTACACTTATTTTGAATATCAGCAGACACACTACAGCTACCGGTTGCAAGCTTCACTGCCTTATTCCTTACCACATATAGTCCTCCACATTGCTCAGCAAAACCAATCGTCATCTGGCAATTGAAGTTTTTCTGCTGAATGAAACAACAAGATTTATTAAAAACAAGAGAATACTCACTAGAATATAAGATTTTAGACACTGAAAGGAGATTAAGTCTAAATTTTGGAATGTAAAATACATCAGTGAGAACTAGTGAGGGATTAATGCATACAGCCCCAGCAACAGCAGTTGTAACAGTGGTTCCATTGGGTAATGAAATGACAGTGGGTTTAATACTGTGATAAGATGAAAATTGAGACATAGCACAAGTAATATGGTTGGTTGCACCTATATCGACGATACATTCAACTACATCGATACCTGTTTGCTGATTAGCAGTAATTGAATTAGAAACAAGATCAGCATTTGTTGTATGAGTGGATGGATTATTATCAGCATTCAGTGCCTTTTGTAGGAGAGATAGAATTTGGCTATATTGATCTTGAATCATGTTCTTCTTGGGAGTTTGCTGGTCTTTTGTGTTTATTTCTGGAACTGTAGATACACTATTTGCATTATATCGCTTATAACTATATGGAAGACCATGGAGAAGATAGCAAGTCTCGATGGTATGATTAGTTCTATTGCAATGTGTGCAAAGTTTCATAGATCCTCTACTAGCATAACCATTTCCATGTCCACCTCTTCCTCTGAAACTACGACCTCCACGTGAAATATCATAATTGCCTCTGCGAAATCCTTGATCATTAAGCACAACCAGAGCTTGCGCAACATTCTGGTGATCTTCTAAATGAAATTGTTGTTCCTGTCGCATCACCAGTGAGAAGGCTTTCACCACATTAGGCATCGGCTCCATCATCATAATTTGAGCATGAGCCTGAGTATATTTCTCATTCAGTCCTCTTAAAAATCTTTTGGTATGATCAAGCTCACGATATGTGCTCATTTGAGTTATTGCTCCACACTCACAAGGTATCACCGGATTAGGTAATGGCTTCAAATTATTCAATTCATCCCATAAAGTCTTGAGATGTGTAAAAAATTCTGATACAGATTTCTCACCTTATTGCAACCTACATATTTCTTCCTGTAAATCAGCAATTCTGAATATGTCAGATTGTGAAAACCTATCACGAAGGTTCTTCCATGCAGCTGAAGCGGTCTCAATCCACAATATGGATTGCACAATAGTTTGGGAAATTGATCTGTGAATCTAATCTAACACCATTGTATTGCAGCAATCCCATGCTTGAAATTCAGGATCGTGTTCTTCTGGAACTTTCGCATCTTCATTGATGAAGTTCAACTAATTTTTGGACCGTAATGCCATGGTGAAGGATCTGGACCATGAATGGTAGTTGCGTTGAGAAGTGGAGTTACAAGAATCTGAGATGGATTCTCGTTTGGATGGAGGAAGAATGGATGAGATGGATTTGTGAGATATGAAGGAAGTTGTTCTTGATTAGCCATGAACGTTGAAGGAAGAAAGAAAATTGATTATTTGAAGCGGATATCAAAGCATCAAAGCTCTGATACCATAAAGAGAAACAGAGAGAACATAGTAACCGAGTTACTTCTGAATTTGATTAATTGGAAAAACTGATTACAATGATCAGAGGAGTCAAATATATATACTCTAGCTATGTGCCAAAACGAATAACAAATTATCTAACTACTTATCTAACAGTCTAACTCATCTAATAGATTTCTGGTGATCTGTTATGATTCGTTGGCCATGTATGTAGTTTATCTGACGTGGACCTTTTCTTTCTAGAGTCAGTTAATGAGATGGTTGTGTCATCAGTGGGCCTTGGGATCAATGGGCTTGATTCTTTTGTTGAGCTTGTGCCACTGGGTTGTGTTAACTATAGCCACTGTTAGATTTCTTTTCAAGATAACTACTGTTATATTTCAAACATCATGTTTATGTTTATATGAATTAAATGATGGACATAAGTTTTATCGGTTTATAAATATTTATTTCCTTTCTAGAGATAATGAGAGCTAAATGCTGCAAACGTTAAGATTATTTTAAACAATAAATATAAATTTACTAACCATTTCAAAGCTACCATCAAAGCTTTCTAGTCACCACCAATCAAGATCGTATGATTTAGAACTATGGCTACATTTAACAACTTATGTCTAGTGGTGTTATTTATTATTTATTATTAGTTCTGTTTTGATGGTCAAAACAGGACTTTCATATGATGTTCCCCAACCAATGGAAACTAATTATGCACGACCAAGCCCATTGTCATCATAAGAAGAGTATTTAAACAACAGTGGAAAGAAGTTATCCCCAAGATGTGGTGATGAGGGAAAAAATTAAATTATTGTTGTTTTATTAAATAACTATAGCATTCATTCAAGTCCAAATTGGGAGTGAATGGTCACGCCTAAGTTAGGCGTGACTCATGAGGCAAAGACAAAGAACACACATTGTCTCATTGTGTCTGCACGCTCCTATCTCTCTTCAATATGGATATGGTGGAGCTTGCAAGATAGAATCAGGTTATTCTTCATGCACTACTTATGAAACAAAGTTAGATGTTTGCTTTATGTACTATTTTTTACAATTTCAAGATTTTTAAAAAGAAAAATGTGTTTGGCATTGGTTCAAAAAGAACTCTGAAGCTTCTCGACTTAAATGCTCTTATAAACTATTGTTACAAATTTGAACTGTGTTTATGAAAGATAAACTATGTCAAATGAGATATCATTGCGTAGATCTCGAAAAATTATGTGAAATCAAAAAAAAAATCACCTGATTCGGATACCTAAGTCAAAAGTTATGGCCTTCCAAAGTTTCACAGTTTGTAAGTTGACTTTTTTATGCCACGTGTCAACACCATATGAATTGTACCTAAATTAGGCGTGAATGTCTCATAAGTCACGCCTAAGTTAGGCGAGACCATTGATGCCCAAATTGAGTGCTATAGATCTATAAATAGTTTCAAAATAACTATATATTCGTAATTATTTATTAAAACACTAATATTTAAATTTTTTTGACTTTCGTAATTATTATTGAGATCGATTTTGAATATGTGGCTGCATCTTATTTTAATGCCATAAAACTTACGAGATGAAATTACCTACACTAAAAAAATTTCACTTAATTTTACATCCCTAATTGTAAAATGACACAAAACTTATATATATATATATATATATATATATATATATATATATATATATATATATATATATATGGGAAAAGTATTTCTATAGCAATTTTAGATAAGGTTATCTACAGCTAGGGGTGAAAGTGGGCTGGGCTGAGCCGAGCTTTGCCCCGTACAGGCCAAGCTTATGTAAAAAAAATTCAATTTGGCCTGGCCCGATAACATAGTATGAGTCTAACTATTAGCCTGTCTTGGTCCATTTATAAAAAAACAAATGGCCCGACCCGGCCCGTTGGCCTGTTAATTTTTAACTTCCAAGTAGACCATGAATCAACTCCACAAAATACTCAAATTCTATTGTTAAAATAAAATGACAATTTTAACATCCAAACAGAACCATGAATCACAACAATAACTAAAGAAGTCAATCCATACTATGTAAATTAAAATAACTACATGATTTTCAAAAAATTAAAATAACTACATGAATACAACACATCATAATGACTACAAGAGTAGCCAAAAACTTATCTTCATCTTTTCTCCCCTGCAAATACAATTCCAAGGTTACATAAGTTGACAAATAATTTGTAAATGTATAAAAAAAAACAAAAATAAAGAATAGAAACAAAAAAAACCAAGATTAAGAAACAAAAAATCCTTTTAATAGATTCACATAGGCAATCTCACGTTCTGAGATGTTGGTTCTTCCTACATAAAATAAGGAGTAATTCTAGTATATTAAACAAATAGGCCAGCCTTGGAGGCTCGTGGGCCAGGCTTCATATATAACAATCCGGCCCAATTATATAATCAAACCTTTACACCAGCCCAAACCCAGCCTGTCAAGTAAAAAGGCCGAGCCAGACCAGGCCACTAATGGGCCGGGTTGTAGGCCGGCCCGACCCAGTTTCACCCCTATATACAGCTACCACTTTTAACTATGTTCTCCCAAGAGAACATAGTTATGACATTAAAGTTGATTTTTTCTCTCTCTCTCAACGTCAGCAAACAAGTTCTGAAAGTAACTTTAATATTATAATTATATTCTCCCAAGAGAACATAGTTAAAAAATGGTAACTGTAGATAACCTTATCTAAAGTTGTTTAGAAATGTTTACCTATATATATATATATATATTGCAATAACCTTGCTCCAAAAAGAATGATGACAATGGAAATGAGACCCTTTCATCTTTCCACATTAGGAAATTGTTACAACCTCTAATTTTAGTCTATGGATCTTTGTTATAGGGAGTTAAGTGCAACCAACAAAACAACAATCAACAATAAAGTGCAACCAACAATGTTTCGGAGTATAGAAAGAACCAAAAAAGTGCAACCAACAACAACCATATATAGAAAGAACCAAAACAATTACCGCAAGTAGAGTTTAGGAGTAACAAAATCCATATTCAAGGATAAGGCGTTAGAAAGGCCTTCGCAAAATCATATGTACAAAACAAAGTGAAAGTTGTATGACGAAACAAAGGAGTGGTTGGTGTGACAAATGACAATATATAAATAAAGCTCAATTCCAAGCACCCATCATAATTTCGTATGCCCTTAATTTCCTAGCTTTTATCAGCATCATGAAGATCTTTATTCTCTTTAGCATCACCCTCACATGTGGTTTCCTTGGAAATATTATTTCAAATGCCAATCCTCTCCCGTATGAAGCTATTTTCAACTTTGGTGATTCTATAAGTGACACCGGAAATGCTGCATCTTCCGCCCAACCTATGCCTGGAAACAGCCCTTATGGCTCAACCTACTTCAAACATCAAAGTGGACGCATGTCAGATGGACGATTGATCATAGATTTCATTGGTATTCACCCTTATTTTCTTCAAGTGACTTAAACAAAATTTCCTTGTCTAAAAAGAATATGAAACATGGGGCAGAGCAGGTGGGATGAGAGCATGTATTCGATCCTCCTCAGTATTATCTTTAAAGGGGATTTAAAGCCTTAATACTGAACCCCGACCCGAACAGAATTGCCTTGTGGTTTATCAAAAAAATAAAGAATATGAAACATTTAAACTTAAAAATTGTACATTAATGATTCAAGAATACACTAACCTATGGTCATTTTAATTGCAGCTGAGGCGTATGGGTTGCCATTTCTGCCAGCCTATTTGACTCTCACAAAAGGCCAAAATATCACACAAGGAGTCAACTTTGCATTTGCTGGTGCAACTGCACTTGATATGAAATACTTCATTCAAAAAGGAATTGATAAACAAGTGTTGACAGATAAATCTTTGAGCGTTCAACTCGATTGGTTTAAGAAGCTGAAACCCTCCCTCTGTAAAAGCAAAGAAGGTTTAACCCAAACTCCTTTACTAATGTTTCTATTCAATTCATGAAATTTTCTCAGTATGATCACTCAAACAACTTTTGTTCCATTCAATGACACAGAGTGTGATAACTACTTCAAAAGATCATTGTTTCTAGTGGGAGAGATTGGTGGGAATGATGTTAATGCGCATATAAAGGCATATAGAGATATTACAAAACTTCAAGAAATAGTTCCCCTAATTATTGAAGCAATCACCAATACCGCCACCGTAAGTTATAACATATTTTAGTACTGGAATGCTAGTTTCAATGTTAATAGTATCATTGGACTTCAATTAGAAATATGATTGATTAGATCATGGTGGTGGATATATATATATATATATATATATATATATATATATATATATATATATATATATATGAGGGAGGATATTCTTACTACCAAAACTTTCTGCTACTAACTTACTACCTATCTAATCACCATTGGATCAAAGAGAGATAATGCTAAAAAGTTTTTGAAAAAAGAGAAAATGTTGATCCAATGGTGATTAGATTTTTTAGTAGAAAATTTTGTGAATATCTCTCCTATATATATATATATATATATATATATATATATATATATATATATATATATATATATATATATATAGTAAAATCATTTCTGCAGCCGCTTTACGTGTACATGCAGGTATATGGTTATAATTCCCCACATTTAATGCTTTCATTTTTTATATGGGTATGATTCCTGCGAACTTACTACCTATCTAATCACCATTGGATCAAAGAGAGATATATATATATATATATATATATATATATATATATATATATATATATATATATATATATATATATATATAGTAAAATCATTTCTGCAGCCGCTTTACGTGTACATGCAGGTATATGGTTATAATCCCCACATTTAATGCTTTCATTTTTTATATGGGTATGATTCCTCGAGTTTAATGCTTTCACGTATATATATATATATATATATATATATATATATATATATATATATATATATATATGCAAGTTGCACGTATAACGGCCGCAGAAATATAAATCCCTATACATGTACATGTGTGTGTACCAACGATTCTTTCTTTCTATTTGCTAGGCATTAATAGAAGAAGGTGCAGTAGAGCTAGTGGTGCCAGGGAACTTCCCAATTGGGTGCAATTCAGGCGTTTTGACAGTGGTGAAGAGTGATAACAAATCTGACTATGATGAATTTGGGTGCTTCATAGCTTACAATGTTTTTGCCGAGCATTATAACGACCAACTCAAACAAACCATAGAGACATTAAGGAAGAAAAATCCTCAAGCGAATATAATATATTTCGACTATTACAATGATGCCAAACGTTTATTTCAAGCACCACAACAACATGGTGGGTTGTGTTATTCTTTATTCTTTTTTCTTTTTTGGATGAACAACGGTTAGATATGATTGCTAATTTTACTATGATTTATTCTTATCAAACTAACATAAATATTGTGTATCCTTTTGCGTACATTAATGATGAGGTAGGCCTTTCTGCTGACAAGAGTGAGACTCTCAAAGCATGTTGCGGAGCAGGTGGACCTTACAACGTTGATTTAAAAATTAACTGTGGATATCCAGCCACAACGGTTTGCACTGAACCTTCGAAACATATAAACTGGGATGGTGCTCATTATACCGAAGCAGCTTATAAGATAATAGCAAAAGGACTAGTTGAGGGACCTTTCGCAAATCCCTCTCTGAAATCCCCTCCTTTCAAGATTGCTTAGAATGGGCACAAATACCGAGAAAAACTGTCGTAGTTAATGAATGCAAAATAAGGGCATGTTTCTAGTATATGATAAGACCTGATACTATAACGCCTGATTAAATTTTAATAGTATCATGTGTTTAGTATGGTATTGTATAAGATAATATACTCCAATATTTTAAAAATTAATATATTAAAAAAAATTATTTTAATATATTCATATTGAAATGATATACTAGTTCTTGAGAATTGTATTTTTAAGCAACATTAATACATCTATCACTTATCAGGCCTAATCCTACCTCTTAGGTTTGATTAAGTTATACATCATTTCGATGTATACAGAGTTCTTGCTGTATAAGCTTATACTATACGATGGTCACACCAAACAATTGAAAATATTAGAACGTATAGTATAAATTTATACTATCATGCCTTATACATCACACCAAACAACCTGATAAATTTTATTTTTATTGTATACATTGAATACTAGCTTCTGCACTTTGCTGACTAAAAAACATGGTCGCTTCGTTATTCACATTACATTTTCTACTTACGGATGCTGTGGCAAGATGCATTTTCAACAGTTGGCTAATCTAGCAAAGAAAAACGATAAAAAAAAAAAAAAAAAACTGTACGAAGCCCATGATTTATTGATTAGGAAATTGAAATTATTCGATGTCCACTTAATTTTAGAGTATATACAAATCGTCACGCCTCCCTACCATTAATAAATTGAAGCCTGTGTTGGAGTGAGAATCAACAGCCTACTTTTGATTAATCTCTTGCTACATTAGTTATGAGTTATGACTCGTATTTGAGTAGAAACGCAGTATACATCCACATTAATGTGAACCTCCTGCATATATTCTTTTAATAAGTTTTTGAAATATAAAAAACCAAAAAAAAAAATTTGGGATACATAAAAAGCCAAATTACTGACTCGTGATATCTTATCAATTATTAACCCATGTGAAGATCGGTCTCTTAGTTCTGTTTGGGAGATGGTTTTAGGAGGGAAATGGAAGGGAAATGAGAATTTTAGGAAGCCCTTCGCTTATTGTGAGTTAAAAAAATGAGGGAAATATTTTGGGGATTTTTATTAAACCTTCCAAAATCTTCATTCTTCACAAAATTTAAGTTCCCCCAATTTGGAGGGTTTGAGGGATAAAATATTTAAAATTACTTATTTACCCTTAGTATTAAAATGTGAAAACTACATAAATGTGAATCGTTTTTAAATGTGACATTATTAGAAAAAGTCTCAAATATTGACAGAATTTATAGACGAAAAATATTTCGTAAAAAATAGTGATGAGTTTTTTTGCTAAAAATCATATACGTCAAAAAACTTCCCTCAAAACTAAAGACGAAATTAGAGACGGAACAAATTTTTCCATATTCGCTGACATAGATTTTTTATGGAAAAAAATATTCAACCACAATTATTGATAGAATCTAAATTCCGTCAAAACTTTCCACAAAAATATTTTCGTCCAAAATTTTGAAGAAACACATTTCCATCAAAAAGTTTCGACGTAAAACAATAACGTCAAAATATTTTATGAAAAACATTTCCATCAAAATTTGTGACTAAAAACATTTCTGTAAAAAAATTTGACGCAAAATTTTTTTTGTCAAAATTCTTTACGGAATCTAAATTTCATCAAAATATTTCCCTCGACATATTTCACAAAAACACATATTAATCAAAAAAATTCACGTAAAATATTTTCATCGAAATTCTCAACAAAACACATTTCCATCGAAAATTTTTGACAGAATAAAATTTCATCAAAATTCTTTATAGAATTTAAATTTCATCAAAGAAATTCGACGGAAATATTTTCGTTAAACTTTTTGATAAAAAAATTTATGTCAAAATTTTTAACGAAACACATTTCTATCGAAAATTTTCGACGGAAAATATTTCCGTCAAGTTTTTCGTTAAAAAAACATTTCTATCAAAATTTTCAACGGAACACATTTCTGAAAAAAAAATTGACAGAAAAAATATTTTGCAAAAATTTTTAACGAAACACATTTTCATGGAAAAAATTTCGTAAAAAGTTTTGACGAAAAACATTTCTGTAAAAAAAATTTACGAAAAAAATTCGTCAAGATTCTTAACAGAATCCAAATTTTCACAAAAGTTTTCGAAGAAATTATTTTCGTCATACTTTTTGACGAAAAAAATTCCCATCGAAATTTTCGATACAAAACATTTCTATCAAAATTTTCAACGGATCACATTTTCGTAAAAACAAATTCGACGGAAATTAATTCTGTAAAAAAATTTGACGCAAAATATTTCTGTAAAAAATTTTGACAAAATAAATATTACATCAAAATTCTTTATAGAATCTAAATTCTGTCAAAAGTTTCAAAGAAACATTTCCCTCAAAAATTTTGAAAAAATCTTTCCGTTGAAATTTTTATTGACACATTTTCATCGAAGATTTTGGACGGAGAATTCTTCGTCCAATTTTTTGAAGGAATTCTTTTTTCCATCAAAATTTTTGATGGGATTTTTTTTGTAGAAAATATTTAAAAAATCATTTTCGTCAAAACTTTTGACGAAAACTGAATTTCGTGGAATATTTTGACTTAAATTTTATTTTTGTAAAATATTTCATCTGATAAAAATTCCATCGTCTTCAATGAAAAGTATTCTGACGGAAAAATATTTTTTTGATAGAATTTTTTTCGTTTTCAACGTAGAATTTTCGTTGGAAATATGATCTTTTTTAGTAGTTTGAAAAATACATAAATAATTTTGTTTAGCAATTTTAAATTTAATTTTATTTGTAAAATATAATAAGGTTTTAATGTTTCTAAAGTGAATGTAGATAAGTTATCTACATTCACTCTCAAAATGACGTCGTTTTGGGTTGAAAAATTAAAAAATTATAATGAAAAGACTATTATAACCCTCAAATAAATTATAATTACAAAAATACCTTGATTTCCACCTCAAAACGACGTCGTTTTGGACTCACTGTAGATAAGTTATATACATTGACTATAGAAAAACCGAACTCATATAATAATTATATTAATTTTAGAATAAGGATAAAATTGTAAAAATTTCTCATTGATCCTCCAATTTCTCCCTTACTATTTTTTTTTTTTTTGGTAAAAGACTATTTTTTTAACTTCTAAACAAGGGAATGAAATACCCTCTAATTTCCTTCCCTTCCTTCTCCTCCCTCCCCCTTTGATCCCCTTCTTTCCCTTCCCTCCAAACTCCCAAACAAAGCTTTAGCATCTTTCGAATTGAATCTATTGGCGACGTCATTGATCTAAACAAATTATTGATTGATATTTTTTTAAAAAAAAATAAAGTAAAATAAAATAAAATCCTACCATATAAATCTTTAGTAAAGCATATCCTTTGTGAACCGGGAGCCTTATTCATGGAGGTCTTACTAGAAGAAAAAAAATACCTACTTTTTTTTAAAAGAAAAAAATCACAACTTTTGTTCCCATATCTCATGCTTTCCAAATTATTACCAAAATTTAACCTTTACTCTTACCCATCATTATTTTCATTCCCCAATTCCTATTTGAGGTTAAAGAAGCAGCCATTCTTCTCAAACACTCACTTCAAGATTTCTGGAACCCGAAAGCTCCACTCATATAGAGGATATCCTGTGGAAGAAGCTAGAAAGATAATTGAATAATACAAGTACCTGCATCAAAGAAAGTTATTCTGACCCACATCATTTCTACATTATACATTTATTAAATGGAAAGCATTTATTAAAGAAACTTTTTTAATATATATATATATATATATATATATATATAATAAAATTTTAGTAATATTATTAAATTGTTTGTTTCAAAAATTGTTTAATATAAAATTATTTTCCATGACACCATAAGATATCACACTACACTCAATCATGGCCCCATCTGCGTCCCCATGGAAACACCCCCCTCTCTCTCTCAATTTTAACAAATTTTCTCAGCTCAAGTCTCTCAGTATATCTATTTTTTTTTATGAAATTTACAATGCTGCTATTATTCGTTTGTTTTGTTTCGAAATCCGTTCATATCATCCTCATGTTATGAATGTTTTGTTTCGACTCATTCTCTTCCATTAATTAACATTTTTTAATACAGTGTGTTAATGCTTTTTAATGCTTTAATGTTTCATTAAGTATTCCCTTCACCAGACACCCACGAAGTGGGTATTTGAACTGGGTCGGCCCTTTAATGTTTCATTAAGGATTACTTTTCAAACTGAAAGAATAAATTGTGTTGACTAATAAATTAAAAAAAATTCAAAACATGGATGAACCAATAAATTAAAAGAAAATCAAAACTCAAGGTGAAATACAATAAAGCATAACAACATATTTATTGGAGACTTGTAATATTTCAAATTTTCAAATGCTTCATTTACTGATCTGTTAGTGTGTTTTTTTAGTTTGTATTTTCTTATTTTTTGGATTCTTAGATCTAGAAATGTTTATTTTTCAATGTTGGTTAGCTTACTGGAGTGTTGTTCTACAATATATCTTGATGATTATATGTGAATAATTTTACTGGATTCAATAGCTTATCCAAGCATCATTTAGGTACAATGCATTTCCACATTTTCTGGATCTGTTTTTATTGAAGATGGGTTTAACAATATGAAAACACGTAGAGTAAGAGTCAAGTGAAGTGATCTTAATTTCTGTAATAGATTTCTTTTAATTTTTTGCATATTAAGTCTGTATTGTATTTGAAGTACTTTTATTTATGAAAAGGTATTTTTATTTTCGCCCTTTTCAATAAAATTCTTGTGTCAGCCACTGTTTACAAGTAGTATTACCACACACTGATGCAGAAGCTAGTGCAGCAACTAAAAGTTCACACATATGACCACACGTGACATCTTGATCAGCTGTTACTAATTGAGCTAAATCAGTTGTTAGTTACAGTCTTTGAATATGTTAAAATAAAAAACATATAAATTTATTATGGTTCAGCCATTAGGCCTATGTCCACACTGAAAATGTTTCTCTCCCTCTCAATTATGATCAAGTAGGGGGGTTCCCTTTAATATAAATAGAAGATGATACAATAATTGGGTTAGGTTATTTTACCCACAATTCAAGATATCAAGTGATTTATTACTCTTTTTATAAGTAATATTTGATACAGATTTACAATCAATCATTGATCCTAATTTGTTTCCACTAATAGCTTCAACATTATTATTCTTTTTATGAGTAATATTTGATACAGAATTACAATCAATCATTGATCCTAATTTGTTTCCACTAATAGCTTCAACACTCCCCCTCCAAGTTGAGGCGAAGATATCAATCAAGCCCAACTTAACAATGATATTTTGGAAAAAGTTCTTAGGAAGAGTCTTAGTCAACACATCTGCTAATTGGTCTTCACTCCGATATAAGGTGTCTCAATTATATTTGCAAACTTTTCTCGAATAAAATGACAGTCTATTTCATTGTGTTTAGTTCTCTCATGAAACACTAGATTATATGCTATATAAATAGCAGCTTAGTTATCACATACAACTTAATAGGATTCTTCATTGCTCCAAAGTAAGGTAAAAAATAATGTCTTTAAGCCAAACGAGCTCACTGGTGGCTGAAGCCATAGCACGATATTCGGCTTCTGCACTAGAGCGTGCTACTACACTTTACTTTTTACTTTTCCAAGTCACAAGGTTGCCTCCAACAAAGGTACAAAAAGCATAGGTGGATCTTCTCTCAAATGGGTCACTTGCCCAATCAATATCAGCATATTCAACAATATCAATGTGGCCATTTTTCTTTAACCATATGTCTTTTTCTGGACAAGACTTCAAATATCTAAGAATACGATCTGCTAGATTCTTGTGTCTGTTCCTTTAGCATAGTTTGCTTTTTAGTTTATAGTTTAACTTTCCTCTTTTCTATTAGTTATACAAAAAGTAGTTGCTTTTTACTTTTGACTATTTTAACTCTTCCTCTTTTTCGCTTCCAGCTAAGTGACTAAAATGTCATTGTCCACCAATTTTTTTACCTAAATGTCACACGAACAATGTTATTTTCCAATCTGCCACGGGCAAGTTCGCTTCTGACACAAGCGAACTCGGTTTGCTGATGTGTCACATTTTTAGTGGATAATAAGTATCAAATTTTTTAAAAAAAATAAATGAAGGTCACCTACATGGTAGGCGAACTTAGTTAAAAACAGAGATCACCTGTGTCAGAAGCGAACTCTGACACCACCAGCTTCCTGACACATCATCATGCATTGTTCGCTACTGCTGCAAGCGACCTTACCTGTCTGACAATTTGAAAAATTAGTTCAAGAACGTGACATTTAGGTAAATTTATATGGGAACAGTGTCACAATGGTCACTGTTCCTTTGGCACAATGGTCGGTGCTTCCTACGTACACTAATGTGGGAGTGGTTCAATGTATAGCTTTCTACCACTTTGCTTCTATTTCTACATCCGTGCAAGATAGTCCTTTTATTCAAAAAGTTATGACACACCTTTAGTTTTGCTTTTGATCTAATTGGTTTTTTTTTTTTTACGGATTTCCATTCATCATTTAACATGATAAAAAAGAATTTCATACACACACATTTTATGGAGTCCACATTTTTGAAGCAAATAAAATAAAAAATTAAGGCACGCAAAACGAATCTCTATAATATTACAGAATCACTTTTCCTACGACACAACTCTTATAAAATCCTTCTTTTAATTGACCAAGTCAACTTTTCTTAATGTAATTTTGTCTCCTAGTATCATTACATCAGCGCACAAAAGACTTTTGTATCAAACAAGTTTATCAAATTTTCCTTGTTAGTTCATTTCTTCAATACTTGTTAAAAAAAACATTAAATAATTACTTCCTTCCCTCCTAGTTACCTAGAAGAATGACCCAAAACAAGACAATATATTACATACTCTTATAATCAGCGCCTATCCACCTGAATCTGATCAACAAACCTTTATATTAATTTGGTTATACTTAATAATCAAGTATTTAATTTTTAAACCAATAATATTTATTAACATAAACGCTATACTTATTCTTTAATTATACATATCAATCCAAGCATCAATTAATTAATTTAAAGATACTAAGGTCTACTAATTTTCGTAATACCAATTAATTATTCAAACTAGATCATATTTAGGCCTAATTATCAAATAAATCTAAACTTACTTCATAAATTATTCATATTCTTATTTGTATCTAATAATTATTTTTAAGTTTTATTAACATATTTTTTTTTTGGTGAAAGTTATTAACATATTTAACATAACCTAACACATCTTTTTAATTATAATCTTAATCATATAATTTTATCTTTCATAGTTTAATTAAATAAGTATTAAATCTAATTAAACACCTATTTAATTTCTTTTTCGTATTTTACTAATGAGGGTTGCTATAATATACAAATAGAAACTCCAGATATTGGATATGTTTCTCTTTGAATGATATCTGAATTTCAGCGATGATTTCATTAGATATCTTACAATTAGAAACTCTCTTTTTTTCGATCCAGTTCCTTCACCACCGCGAATCCCAGTTAGATTCAGGCATGATACACTTTTTAGTTATTGGAAGAACCCGATTACTTCTTTTAGGTCCATGAAAGAGCTCTCGGATATCTTTTTTCCTTTTGGAAGATACAGGAGCAGAGCAAGAAACCTATTGATATTGGAATACTTAAAAGATTCTTCCAATGTATCATTTCCAAGTCCAATGGAATTCATAGGTATAGGAAGAAGCCCTGTCAAATATAGATTTTTCTTTGTACCATCTTTTGATTGTTATTATGATATACAAGGACCGCTACTACAAAGAGTACTATACCCTTGATCGTGAAATATCGATTGCTTGTTGAACGCTGTGAATTGCGTGAAAGTAGGATACTCCAAATTCGGGAGTCCAAGAGTTTTATAAAACTCTCTTGATGGAAAAAAATGTGAATGAAAGATCACGCTGAATTGAATTGGGTCCATGAATCTAATAAAGAGTGAGAATTCTTGATCTCTCTCAATTAGAAAATCGAGGATTTGAATTGATGTCCTTTTATCGAATCCTCCTAAATTGCATTGATTTATCTGAAAAATTTCACTTCAATTGGAATCTGGTTATTCACCATGTACGAGGATCACCCGCTAAGCATCCATGGCTGAATGATTAAAGCGCCCAACTCATAGTTGGCGAATTCGTAGGTTCAATTCCTACTGGATGCACGCCAATGTGACCCCCCTCCAATAAGTCTATTGGATTTTTGTTCAAGAATGAAATCTTATTGGAACTCAGTTCATCCTTTGGAACCATATCACATCCTGGATCTGATGAAATAGGATGAATTGATACGGTATTTTGTAAATACATAATTATCTTGAATATATTAACTATTTCTTTCTTTTCCAATCGCCCGGAAAGAACAAAAGAAACATCTTTTTCTTTTTTTCAACAATTTCTGATCTCTAGTGGATCTCTCAGTAAGATACCAGTTGAAAATTTGTGTAAGATGTAGGCTAGAAAACTAGGATACTAGAGAACTCTTTGTACTGAAGTTTCATATTAGAGTTGCCTGTCAAATTCCAGTATTCGATTTTAGGGCCCATGGTTTTTCTTTCCCTTTGAGTTTTTCACGTAAAAATTAATGTGTTAATATCTCTTTATCCTTATCTTTATTTATTGCTCCCAGTAAAATTTTAATTAGCAAATTATTTTTATAAAACTCAAACCCCTCTCTTGAGTTCATCCGGGACCAACATGCTTATTAAATTCGCTATCATTAGTAATAAATTTCATCTAATCAACTTTTTTTACGAAAATATGTCATATGTCATAAATTATGACACAAAATCATAATCATTGACAAATATAATTCGAATTAATAATCTAATAAAAAGTACTATTCCTCAGACATTTGAGTAAAAATATACTTTGGTCGATGTTCTTCTTAGTCATGGGTCCATGGTAAGAAGATATAAAAAAATTTATTTAATTAGAAAAAATTTACCGAAAAAATTGGATTAAAAGAGATAACATTGTCCACTAGTTCAGCTGTGTATTGACCAAAATCGAGTAAAAAAGACATATAATAAAAGTAGAGCATAAGCAAAAGCAAAAGCTAAAGCATAAACATAAAACGTAAGAGGAATATAATAGAACAGAATCACTTCCAGGGGCCGACAGCACACCATTCCATGACTCTATTCAATTTCTTTCTTTCTCCACGTTGACTATTCTCCTTGTCTGTGTGTTTAATGTTTGGAACAGAATCTAATCGAATTGTTCACGTGCTAACCTTGTGGCTCCTTCTATTTTTATTTTTAATTTATAAGTATCCCCAACCATCTTGTTCCTATGGCCTGTTGTTTTTCGAAGTCGAAGTAGTAGCTGTGTTCGATTTTTTTTTTGTCCTTTTTTAAGGTACCCTTTATTCTTTGGAGTGTCTTGTTAATGTTTGACGAAATGCTTAATAAGATTTTATTTTGAGACAGATGGAGCTGACTTTAAGGGAAGAAGACGCAGTTGACTGGGTTTACAGAGGGGAAGGAGCTATTAATCTTATTCTCGCTTACACTGGATCCTCTCCTTCTTGTGTGCGTTCTTTTTTATTTTTTTCTCCCTTTTTTATAATTTTGTTTGTGACTAAATTGTGCTCAGATGAACCCCAAGAAAGCAAACTTTTTTCAAGCTTAATAATTTTATTTTATTTTTTTGTTTATGTAGATTGGGAAAGTGATTCGCATACGTAAGGCTCCCAGGAATGGATCAGAAATTGTGAGGAGTACCATAGCTTTGACTCCAGATGAACGCCTCCTCTGGAAAGATGTTAGTGAACTTGTTTCCTCTTCAGACAAGGAAATTGCAGGCCAACTATATGTTCAGCATGTTATGAAGCCCTTGCTGGGTCCCAAGTATGTTGATGCTGGGGTATGTGAATGAGTGTTGCATATTGTTGCTTCTACATAATTTCCCTGTTCCAGATTTTATGTTGGATACCCATTAACCGAAAGTGGTTATTTTTATCATCCTATGGTTATTGTCTGTCTCTGTTCTAACCAATTTTATTGTTGATAAAATTGGGTTTAGTGAATTGCCCTAATTTTTTAGAATTGACGGAAACTCTTGGAATAGCGATAAGGTTGATCATTCGAGCATGAGAAATAGTCTCTTTGCATAAAGCTTGTGCACTAGGTTTTGCCTTTTGTCCTAATTTTTTAGAATAAAGTGGATAATATGTTGTTTAAGAGAGTTGGTGAGTATGATATCTGAGACTCTGACCTGTACCTCTTTGATACTGTTTTTAGATGCACGTGCTGCTGACCAGGGAATTCCTTGAATCGGTTGAGAAGAATGTTACTAGTCAACGTCCTGCTTGGCGAGTTGATGCTGCCCATATTGATACACATTGTGATTTTGGTCTTCTCATGTCTGATCATTCACTCTTCACTGATGGTATTGAGATGTGTATCATTGGACTTGCTTCTACTGGTTTACCATTTTTCTGTCTTTTATTTAAATTAAGTATCTAAGTATTAGCACTGTATCATACGTTGCTGAGAAATCATCTATCTGTACTAGTGTGAGAGGTTAGTATTTAACCTTGCAACTACTTACAGTATTTGCAATGATTTACCTCCCTTTGGTTGGAATGTGAACATGCATTATTGGTAGGTGCAATGCTATATGCGAACTTTTAGCAGGAAAAAGTAATGTAGAGAGGCAAAATTACTTTGGGGGTGAAATCCAACGTGCTATTAATCATTCAAGTATTATTAAGTTGCTTAATCTTTCATTTTGAATGCTGTCCCTGGTAGTATTGACCTAGTAATCAGTAGATTTAAGTTTTCTAATTCTTGTACACAAACTTGTCAAACAATTTAATGTTCTGTACTAAGCTCCCTGTTTAATTTCAGGTAGTCAAGGATCTAGGCCCTGCATATCTGTTGAGATAAAGGTGTTTCTCCACTATGTCACACATTATTGTTCTTTGGTTTATTTTTATCCCATTAAAGGATACCTTAGTTTAAATTGAATATCTCTATCTACCTGATTTCCCTTCCTCTCTCTCTTTCACTTGGTTGTAACATTTTAACTTTTTTTTTTTTAATTTTTTTCTTCTCATAATGTAGCCCAAATGCGGATTTCTTCCACTTTCAAGATTCATCTCTGAAGAAAATGCTATCAAAAGGAGCATAACTCGATTTGAAATGCACCAAACTCTAAAATTGCATCAAGGTGGGGTACGTCTCACAAAATTTAACCTTGGATGGTGGTCTAGTAGCTATATAGTGCATATTTCCTGTTGCAATATCCGTATTTTTTTAAGCATTAAATATGCGTTAGAAAATTTCCAATATGTTTGCAGATATCACAGCGAAGTGAATACAATCCGCTTGATCTGTTTTCCGGATCCAAGGAAAGAATTTATAAAGCTATCAAGGATCTCTTCACTACTCCTCAAAACAATTTTCGTGTATTTCTGAATGGCTCTCTCATACTTGGAGGATTGGGAGGTGGTGCAGAAAACACAGATGCATGTATTGCTAAAGCATTTGAAGATGAACTTAAGTCAGTCATTCAAGCCGATGATGGTCTTTGTACAGAGAACTTATTTACTCTTGTTACTGAGGCTGTGCATAATTCAGGTATCCTTGATCAGCTCCTGGAGGTTCAGAAGCTTGATAGTGTTGACATAGAAGGAGCTATCCATGCATATTATGACCTTACTTCTCAACCGTGCATGGTGTGTAGAGAATTGAGTGATGAGCAGGCAAAAAGATGTACCTCTTTGCATTCTGCTTCTTTGGATGAAAGCTTGAGAATTGTAAAGGACTACCTGATAGCAGCAACTGCCAAAGACTGCAGTTTGATGATATGTTTTAGACCAAGGAAAAAGGAGGATTCTGGATCTGTGTACAATAGTTTATATCTTGAATCCACTAAGCAAGCCTTTGATTTTAAGGTAGGCCGAACTTTATATTTATTGTTATTGGTTTCAGTATTTAGTGTATGGTGCTGCACATGAATATGTTCAGTTCATTTTATATGGGTAGATTTTGGCCTTGTTTGGGGATGCTGTGGCTTCTCAAAAGCTGCTGTCCTGTAGGTGCTGTGAAAAGCTACTGTATTTGTTTGGTGAAAATGATATAACAAATCTGAATTGCATCTTAGTAAATAATGTTTTTGGTAAAGGTTATAGTACAATTGCTCCAAGTATCTGAAGTTACAAAAAACAGATGTTATAAAATTTGATAGGTACAATTCTAAATTAGGTATTTCATACTTTTGTAGCCACAGCAGCTTTGAAGCGCATCCCCACTACAAAAATTGTGGATTTTAAAAGACACTATCATAAAAAATTTATCTGACAAATTTGTGACTTTTTGTTGAAAAGGAAAAGAACCAGGCCACGGCATTTCTAAATGTGCCTTAACGTATGCATAGGCATGACCTATGATTATTTGGTAAAAAAGATTTCAAATGTTTTGAACCCCTTCATCTGTCAGTCTTTTCCTTTTGGATGTCTGAACTTTTGAACAAGTTTTTCCTAACTCATGATTACATGGTCGATTTTTTGGGTACTTTATTTAACTTGCATTACTTGAGAAAATAGCTCTTAATTGTTGAGATGAGGATATTTGAGAAAAGTAAAGGTTATAGAAAGATATGGAGGAAGAGAACACTTTTATTACTACACAACTCTTTTTCTTTTTGGTGTGTTACAAAATGACGGAGATGACCTTTATTTATACTAGTGGCACCTCCTCAAAACAATGACTCTAAATAATTCTAGAGTTTTCTATACTAGCCTAGTAGAAATATTAATTGTGGTAGGTGCAACTACCCTCTAGATTTTTCATGGAATTGACTAGAATAGAAATTTCTAGATCTTGGGCTAAACTAGCTCCTAAAGTATAATTCTAGATGTTGGGCTAAATGTATACCAAGTCCAATAGACCAAAAACTAAATCAAGTTTATTTATTCAACATTAATATCTTGTAGTCATTGCAATAATATTTCTTTTATTAAAGGAAAAGCAATAATAACATGCAAAAAATTTCTGCTTGGATATCATATATGATATAGTTCTGAATTATTGTCTCCTTCAGCCATATGAAAGGACATTATTGCCATCTTAAAGATTCTATTCTATTTTATCTTTATCTACAAAAAAAAAAATTACAGGCTTGTAACGTTGAATATCTTAGTTTGGTTGCAATTTGATCTGTATTAGGTGTACTTTATTGACCTCGATTTAAAGCGTTTGAGTAAAATGGAAGACTACTACGAGTTAGATAAGAAGATAGTGAACTGCTACAAACAAATGATCAAAATGGATCAAGGAAGAAATGAAGTGATAAACTTTCCGGCATTTAGAGCTGCATATTGAGAGTTAATAGCTTTCACTTTGATGATGTTATTTTCTTCCTCCCAAAATGTTGTTGTAATACTAGTTAGAGGTGAAGATGGACAAACTCTGTATTTTGCTTCATTACCCTCTTCACCTGCGGTACTACGCTTCTACTTTCAATTTTATGTAAGTTGGGGCTGTCAGATTCCCGGTTTTATTTAATTATTTGGGTTTGAATTTGTATTATCTTTCTGTTCCTTTTATTATTTGTTGCCTCCTCAGATATGATATCTAATATAAAGATAATATTTTTTACCATGTTTAATGTTGATATTTTGAGAACGAGCCTCACACATTGGTAAAGGTGTTTCTTTATGACCGAAAGGTCTCAAATATAATATAAACAGTCTCTTCCTTGCAAAAATACAACGGTTGCGTCCAAGATTTTCTCACCCCCTACCCAGAAGGTTTGATGGAGAATTGTTTATATTTAGTATTGGTATTCTCCATGATGGATTGGTTTGTCTTGTTTGTTGTTAATGATTAAGCCTCTAGTATTATTTCTAATATCTAGTTTATAGATCTGTGGCCTACTGCAACTCGGTTTTATTTAATATATACTGACTGAGATAATAGATGTAACATGCCAAGGGCTGGTCGGGGCAAGGAGTGATCGTTGTTACAAAAGAGGTACTGGGGTACATGAATGAATTGAATTAACATTCAAAAAAGAGGGATTCCATAGATTGTGTTAGTATGAGACGGTACAGTTCGAGATAGTTAATAAGAATTAATTGGTAATTATACTAACAAGATGCATCTATTTTTCGGTAGTTGAGAACGAAAGAATTCTATAGTTAAATGTGCTTAACACTTGAATCAATTCTGGAATGGGTGATCTTTTCCATAAAGAGTGAGTGTGTCAGAATAAAGCACTACAAAAAGTTTCATGTTAATTTGTGGGGAAAGTCATTGATACACAATTGAGTTTGTTATTGGTTCGTGGAAGATTGTTTGTTATCATAAATCCTCTCACTATTATTTCTTCCATCTAGTCTATAGATCTGTGGCCTACTACTCAGTTTCATTTGATCCGTTATGAAATGTTTTAGCACCACTAATATATACTAACTGATATAATAGAATAGGGTTTCATCTCTTAATCAAGAAGCAAATGTCGAGGGGAGATGTTGAGTTCCACACATTTGAGTTAATAAATGCATCTGCGACATCCTTGGATTCTGAAGTTCACATGGAGACAAGATGGTTCATTTAGATTCTTGCTGTTTTGATCTGTGCATAACAAATAGGAAAAATAAGATGACTCGAAAAAATAAAAATAAAAAAAATTAGCCGCATGTCAAAATTATATATGTACTATAATGCCTTCTACTCCAACCCAAGAACACATGGCATATTTATTGATAGAACAGGAATTTGACTTGTCATTGCTGGTTAGAAGATGAATACTTATGACATTTCAATGCTGAAACACTTGTTAGCTGTCACATAATTACGCCTTGTCTCCAACTTCTTCACTTGAGACATACAAGGACCAAGTAGATGACCTATTTTCTGTTAAATTTTAATTTTGAACAATTCAACCTGTCTTTAATTAATTTTTGATTAAAGAGAATTCATTTAGACATAGAAAATGTTTATAAAGAGTCAGGAGCATAAGAGATTCTCCTTAAAAAAAAGAACAACCAAAAAAAGAACAACCAAAAAAACTGGGAAATATCTATGCCACTACTGTTGTACCATTTACTCAGTGCATCTATTCAATAAAAAATGAGGAATGACTGTCATGCTTGTATGGAAATGAGAGAAAAATAATTTTTTTATCCAAGTGTCACTTGTTGAATAACAAATGTACCTACTACAGATGTACAAATATACAGAAGATGATCTCAAAAAATTGAAAAAACGTAGCTACCCCATATCTCAAGATATCTTTTAGAGAAATGTCATGATTGAAAAAACGTAGCTACCCCAAAAGTCTAATCTTATTCTAAAGAAGCCGATAATCCAGAGAAATCCCCTTAAAGATGCAAGAATCACGCTCCAATCAAATGCATGACGCATTGCCACAAAAAATTGGCCTTTTTCATTCTCCATTATCAGTATAGTTACTTCACAGAATTTGGTCACAGGAACCAGTAACAAGTAAAATACCCCTTGTGCATGCACTACCATTTAGAGCTTAAAATGGACTTTGAGACTTGTTTTTGTGAATGTTTAGTGTCTGCATTTAGTTCAACTGGGAGGGCATAGATGATAAGACATTAAATTATCTGATCAGCATTTATCATAGGTTACCTACTAGCACTGCCACTCTTTATTTTTACACCAAACTTGTACATAAGAACATGGGCAAAATGGTGTCCATAAATTTATAAGAAAACATACTCAGTGAACAAATGAGAGATAATATAGCAAATCTTGGTTTTTGTTTCTGCATCTGGCTTGTTCTGGCATTGTAATTATATGCTCCAAAATCATGTCTAAGGTTTCATGTTTCAAATTCCGTACATTGTTCCACATGATAGCATTCTTTTCTTATGTAATAAATATTATGACCTCACTTCTTCTCAAGTCCTATCTTTACACTGACATGCTGCAGTACTTTTAGCAGTTTTGCTCATTTTGTTACAGAATTTCTCTGTTTTTGGTTCTAACATATCTGAATCATTGTGTGTTGTTGCAGAAAACTGTGGTGTCAGTAGAGCTTCTATGTTCAAGGTGCAAACTAAAGGTGATGAAATTAATAGCAAGCGTTGAAGGTATAACCTCCATTGTTCTAGACCCAGCTAAAAACACAGTGACAGTGGTTGGTGAAGCTGATCCAGTAAGGATAATAAAGAAGGTTAGAAAATTCAGAAAATCAGCAACCATTGAGAGTGTCGGTGCCCCTAAAGAAGAGAAAAAAGAAGAGAAAAAGAGTGAGAAAAAGGGTGATGTTTCTCAACCTCAGAAAGATGAGAAAAAGAATGAGAAGAAGGTTGATGTTTCTCATACTCCGAATTTGTGTCACAGATGTGGTGTGTGGCATCACTGGTATGTGATAGTTGAAGATGATTATCGTTACTGTTCCATATTGTAATTTACTCACTCTTCTTGTTGTGCCATTCGTATTATTGTTAATTTCTCTATGACTAGTAAAATAATGCATCTATTCCCTGATAGTAGTAAAAGTTATTTTGTGAATAACTGAATAGCTTCTTCAGTTTTTAAATATGATTTTTGTTTTGGTGTTCACTAGTTTGGTCTAACATGGGGAGACTCAGGTTGCCTTAGTACTAATTTCTGTTCGCGTCCAACCTTGTCTCAGTGCAAAACTCTGCATGAGCTTATATTCTTAATGTTTTTTTTTATCATCAAAATTAGGTATCTTATTTATTTCTTCAGTAACTTTGTGGATATGGTCGCACTTTATGTAGAAAATATCACATTGACTTTTCTTTTTTTTTATTGTTGAATATAACATATAATGTGTCGGAGGTAATGAGTTTAAAAGAGAAAGATTTAAAGGTACTTGAAGTATTACACAAAGAGACATCAAATATGGAATGCTTAATTGTATTACCTCCAGTTTAAGAAATCTAGAGATAATGCAAGCTATTGGATTCTCGTCAATATGGATCCAAATAATTATGTTTTTACCTATTGAGTGTGAGAACATCCTATTGAATTATATTATTAATATATCCAACATAATGTTAATCCCCGGGTTTGATGTTATTGATTGATTCTTAATTTTCTTTTTTATAACAGGGCAAGTCAAAAACAATGGTAAGAGTTGTGTATAAGAATTGCCTTTAGCTTATATATATAAGATTAATCCCGATTCGAGTGACGTGAAAATTATTCAATTCTAACTCTAAAAAACCTTTATAAAATTCGAACCTGTACACTTTTCACAGTTCGTTTATGCCCAGGTATCATATTGCACTTGAGTCAACCTACAGGCTATTGTCCATTTTATATGGTGTTTTCACGGAGACAATGCTTTCTTCTATTTCAATATCTGTAATAGCAGTAGGTGATATTTAATAGGGAAAAGTATTTTTCCTCCACGTAAGGTTATTTTCCAACGAGCTCAAAACGATACTATTTTTGGTTATAAGATTAAAAAATTATAATCATAAAGACTAATACAACCCTGTAATATATTAGAATTATAAAAATATCTTAATTTCCGTCCCAAAACAACATCGTTTTGGGCTCACCGGAGATAACTTATCTTATTATAACAACCAATTAATGTTACTATCAATGTTACTATCGGTCAATTTCATCGTTAGATCAATTATGTTGATCAAACGGTTATATTTATTTCCATCTTTATATGATTATAACTTTCCATATTTAATGCTTTCACATTAAATATGAAAAATCATAACCATATATAGGTGAAAATAATAATAATTTATTTAAAAAGATATAAAATTATATTCTTCAAAACCACAAACATTTTCCTATGAAGAAAACCGGTTACCGAAATTAAATTTTGGTTAAAACAAGTAGGTATGTTATGAATTTTTTATTTATTTATTTATTTTTTTAAGCTGCATGTTATGATTTTCATCTAACAATCGTATAAAATTTGACTTTTCGAAGTGGGTTTGAAACATTCAATTGATTTGGATCAGAACCCAAGAAACCCACATGGACTTTCGACCCAAAGACACTTGACTCGATGGCTTCATGGCTTGGGCCTTGGGGCACCTTACTTTAATAAGTTAGCTCATACGACCCATTTAAGCCCCTTAAAGTCCTAAGTTCATGAGTTCCACCTCATGTTAAGTTAACTCTTTACATTGCAACATTTTCATAATAGCTCCTGAAATTTTATTTTTTATTTTTTTGGGTTACATTCCCTGAACTATACGTTGATAATATCTCCACATAGTGTGGCAGACCTAGAAAATTTTAGTAGAGTGTGTAAGATGACAGAGGACAATATAGAGATTTAAGTAAAAACTTATTAAATATTTATACTCAAAATGTAAAAAATAATAATTTTATGTTATCATTTATTTGAGGGTTATATTTACAAACTTTTTATTTATAAACTATACGCTATGTACTCCCAGAAATACACTATCTTACACTATGTACTTCCATGATTAGATAATGTAATTTGTTAAAAAAAATTGTAAACGCATCATTCCCCGTCATTTATTCATGTATTATTGTAACTTAACCTCTAAGGTAATTAAATTAAGCAAACTCGATGTCTTGTTAGAACAACAAGAACCACCAAGTATGGGGCCTACATTATTTGACATATATGACACGGATTTGAGGAGGGAGGTGCAGTGCAATTCTGATCTTAGAAGGTTGTTGATCGGCACCGGAAGCTGGTCAATAGTGATCAAGGACATTGGTTGCTCAATGCAATTTCGGAATCGGGAAACAGAAATGATGGTGATGATGAAGCCATATGCACACAAGATGAGAAGGTTTTCCGTTTTCACCCTCCCATTTGTGTTTCTGATTCATGAATCAGTGTCTTGTCAAGAGATGTCTATGCAAACTTTTGCACCTAACTTAGTATATTAATAAGAATTGGCGCATTATTAATTTGGGAAATAATTTTCTAGGAAAATGGTTATTTGTATTGTAGAAACAAGATTGCAAGTGGGATTCATAAGAATAAATCTTTGGTGCTACTATAGCACCAAAGATTCAGTATATCTCATCAATGAGAGTATTACATGTCAGTCAAAATTCTCTCTCCTCTACCAAATTTTCTCTCTCTCCTCTAATGTGTAATGCTCTCATTTGTAGGATGTACTGAATGTAGGTGCTATAATAGCACCAAAGATTTATTTGATCCATAAATAAGAGGAGAGAGAAAGAAAAAAGAAGTGAGACTCACTCATCTCTTGTGTGTGTTGGAAATTTAACTATCTCATGTAAAATGAAATAAATATAACCCTATTAATTTTTATCAAATATATGTTACATTCTTTTAAGTTAGGGGCTTACTTTTATGTTGCTCGAAAGAAGTAATATTTCCTGCAGACTAGTGTGTTTAGTGGAGTCTACAATTTAAAAAAAAAAATGTCAGCAGGAACATGCTTTTCATTTCCAGCAACATAATATATACATTTCCTTTTAAATTATGGGTTTTATAATTCTCATTTAATATGAAAATTTGAATTTTCCTACACACTCTTCGATTTTCGTGCCAACGTGGGTCATATATAATTTTTTCTAATATATGGGTCCCACATATTTCTTGTCTCTACAACATGAGAATTCTTGAATGAGAAATGTGTTTATATTTTATTAGTTTAATGCAATCAACTTGAATCTATTATTTAAGCCCAATTGCATTACTTTATAAATTAAAACAGATTGGGCTTTTCCCTTCATATCTACCCAAAAACAATAAGAATTCAGATTGGTCGATTCATTTAAAAAATTGATGAACTGATCAGGACATCGATCTAGATAATCCAAAAAGACAAATGATTAAAGAACTAATTGAATCAGTAAAAACTGAAGAAAACTGGTGGTGAAAAATGGGTTTGAACAAATTTTTTATTTTTGTCATTTTATCCAACTAAAAGTATTATTTTAGACAAATAAAGGTTTGCGTTTAGATTGTTACTATTAAACTTTTTACTATTGATTTTTTTTATCTTGCAGAACATATAATATATTCTTTTATATTAATTCTAAATTTCCCTAATTTTATTTTTATAAATTTCTATTAACATATGATATTAAAAATATATGTATCATTTAGTTGATTGGTCAACTCGGTTGAACTAGTAAACCGTGAATCAGTCAGTGTTTTCACCAATTCAATAATCCGGTTCTCAAAGCAGTGCTCTCAATAAACCCAATTGGTCATGATACACTTTATATCTTCTTGAATCTATTTCTTAATTTAGCATTGCTCTTATCATAATAACTAGAATCGAGGAATTAGTAGATTTTTTTACCCAAAATAAGAATGCGCTGGGGTTATGATTGATGTAGTTGATTTCATTATTGTAAGTTCGCCCAATATCAGACCAAACCGGAAAAAGGTTATAATAATTGTAAACATTCTGAATTTCGGATGTTAATGTGCCCTAGCAGCGTTTCTTCAAATTAAGGTTTCTCTGTCGGGGCTGTTCAATCTACATGATGGATTGTAGTCGAACTGTGAAGATGAACAAATAATTCTATGTCCAACAAGGAATGTCCTATTACTATTTCATTGTTTCAATATCTGGGTGACTTGGTTTTTTCACCGCTCTTGTTGTCCATTGCCTTAACTAGTTAACCACCCGGATTACCTGATGCTCCATGAGCCTATACTGCGTAGAAATATGCAGAACTGCGTATTCTTTCAATTTGAGAGAGAGAAATATTTTTCCCAAGAAAATTGAGAACAAGAGACACGTATCAAATAATATGCCTTCACAAACTAAGGAAAAATTAAAAAGAACAAAGATTTTATGCTTCTTCACTACCACATGTTTTTACTATATGGTAATAATTAAAACTTGGATAGAAGTGAAAAGAAGTTCTACATTCACAGTGGAACAAACTCAGACTTTGTTTGAACTTTTATAAATGTCATAAAATTACATAAAATTCAACACTCATTTCACCAAAAATAAAAAATAAAAATTTCAACACTCAAATTCATCAGTATTAAAGTTTTGAGAAGAGAGAGAGAGAGAGAGAGAGAGGGAGATAAGTAACCGTTTATACAGAATTCCATCGTACAAGAGTTTTATGCCGATAATGGACAAGCCAACCTGAAGACAAACTCCAGAGAGTTTATTATATACATACAAGCAGAAATGAAGTAATATCCATCAATACGCCGAACAGCTCCGTTCTGTACAGTTATCTCTTCAGCAATCACCAGCAAAACTTCTTTTTCTGCTTTACAAACAGATTGAAGATACTTTTAAGAGTTCACATGCAAGATGGGTAACAAGCATTTGGATTTTACCTTCAAAAATTACACAAGATGAAGATATCGTTGCCTTACCTCAAATTTGGCTTTTTCCTGACGGTCTATGTATGCCAGAAGTTCTTCTTGTCTAATCAAAGCTTCGTATAAAGCCTGTTTAGGAAGTGGAATACACTAGTTTTTATATATAAATACCAAAATTTATTGAAATGTTTAAAGACAACCAATCTTAGTTTAAACGGAAAGGGGTCAGTTGCCCATGACGGTTTAAAAGGTGAATTGCAATGTCATAGAATGTATATAATCGACAGCAAAAGCAGCATCTCTAAAGTTTCTCTGTGGACATCTAACATAGTTCAGTTTGTCCCCTGACCTATGAGATAAAACAAAGAGCACACAGATACAATTTGGTAGACAATGATCCTAACTCTAGGCAGTAATCTACCTACAACAGGTGGGTCATTGAATAGAAAATGTCTATAGCAATAATGGTTGCAAGTCAAGTGCATAAACAAAGGAGATAATGATATGAAGACTCACTACTTACATATGTTCATTCACAATCAGAAAACTGACACGTGAACAGGTAATTGGTGGACAAGCCAATTCTATGGCAAATAATAGCAAAGAATACAAATCTTTTCCTTAATATCTGTCTAGCCTGAAGCAAATAATATGATTTTAAATGAAATACAGTTACCCTCTTTGTAGCGATCAGTTCTGCTTCCAATGCATCCACACGATAAACAGCAGCATTCAACAGCTCCTCTTTCTCACATGGCATCACATTAGGTCTTGACTGTAGCACACCAACCTTCTCTTCAAGCTCACCAAGGCGTTTCAAAGCAGATGAGATGAGCTCTGCCTTTGTGACTCTGGGAGCAGGTGAAGGGGGACGAGATTCTTCCTTGGTAATTGAATCAACAGTCAAGTTAGGCATATTTTGGGCAGAAACAGATTCAGAGTCCTGTATTCCCTTAGTCATACGAAATGCTATTGAACGAGCAAAAGTAAAGATGGCAATAAAGAAGCCCACTATAATAGCCCAGATATGTGCACAGTTTCCATCAGTAGATCTTCCCGTCCTCGATGGAAATTTTTCTGCAATGAATGACGAATACATTACAAATATACTTTTCTTCGATGCCAATAACTCTTAATAATAAAATTCCATTCTGAACTGCAGCAGGTTGCTGCAAAGGTAAAACTTGAGGCAGATGTTTGCGCGCTAGGCCAGGCCAACACTCTCGTCTTGAGCCTTCAGGTGAGGAGCTAGCGGCTGGTTCTGCGGGGTCAGTTGGCAGAGGTAATAGACTTCCCTTCTCAAAGCTTCAATCATCTACCTCATGGGCTCGTCCGAAACAGCCGTTGCAGTAGCATTGGGCGGTAATGATGCCTGAACCAAAGGAACAGGGTTCTCATGGAGCTTCTACATATGACCTTCAAGAGTTTGGCCAATCCGACGCGGTGGGTTCGACTGGTCTGAACCATTTTTGCAGCAAATTGTGTTTCCAAGGGTGTAGCTTAACTCTTAGGTAGAAAGAAATGGGAATCGAAATTTACTGGTTTCCCACAGACGACGCCAATGAACTGTTTATGTGTTTGGACTAGATATGTTTCCCTCAAGGGGTAGACTACGTCAATAAACAGGTGATCTAGAGAGTTAGTGGTATAGACCAAAACTCTAAAATGGAGTCATTGTGAGCTATGAAGTACCGACACTTCAAAAACCCTGACGTGTTGTGTCGGACACTCCCCAACACTCCAACATGTGTTGTAGAGATTAAAAAAAAGGTTCAATGCATTGCGTTGCGTTTTTAGCTCCAACTATTAGATTTGTTGGATTAGAATTACTATTTTATTGAGTTTAATATAAATATTTGAGTTATCTTATATTTCTTTGCAAAATTGATGGCTATTATAAGTTTATCTTCATTTTTTTGTTAAGTTATTGAATATTAAATATAATATACACTATATAAATTAAAAATATTATTTAATATCAAAACGTGTCCTAACGTGTCGAAATCTAATATTTTTTTAGAATTAACATGTCAGAATGTCGTGAGTGTCTTATGTCGGTATCGGTGCTACATAGATTGTGAGTGCAAAGGCTGAGAATCAAGAGGAAGTGTGAGGACACAGTGGCTTTGTGTGACTGAAATCTAGCTGAGAATCAAGAAGGTGAGTATGTATGGAAAAGGTTCCTCTTCCATGGTGAAGAAAGATGTTTATAGTGGGAAGAATATTCCCAAGTGTAGGGGAGAGAGAGCCTAACCATTCATGCCCTTATAAGCCCCATTAGGTGTGAGCCAAACATCCTCACCTATTTGTATGAGGTGCATGTGCATGGGGAGTGAGATAGGTAAGGTGAGGAAACATTTGTCTCACTTTAGGGGTATAACCCGGAACAGTGACCAAAGTGCCACTGTTGACAAAAAATTATCAAACTGCTACGCCAACAGTAAATTTTGCCAAAATGCCACGTGGCATATTTCGCTACACTGTGTAGCGAAATATGTGTGCAAATATTTCGCTACACAGTGTAGCGAAATATGCCACGTCAGAACCAAAAAGTGTCACGTGTCAAAATTATTGAAATTCGCTACCCTATGTAGCGAATTTCAACAATTTTGACACATGACACTTTTTGGTTCTGAGCATTCTGACGTGACATATTTCGCTACACTGTGTAGCGAATTACTTGCAAACATATTTCGCTACACAGTGTAGCGAAATATGCCACGTGGCATTTTGGCAAAATTTACTGTTGGCATGGCAGTTTGGTAATTTTTTTTGCCAACAGTGGCAAAATGGTCACTGTTCCGGTATAACCCCCTCTAATGGGCCTTAGTGGCCGACACAATGGACTAGGCCTGTGTGGCCGGTCCATAACACAATCTAAAACATAGTGCATTGCCATATTCTTTCAAATCTATATGAAAATGTGTTTATTACTTATCTTTTTACTATAATAAATATTTACTTCCTTATAAAAGTGTTGAATATTCTCATGTTTCTTTTCTTAGGCGTGAGTGCATGACGAATTCAAATATGTGAAAAAATATAAAGCACCGTTCTTTTAAAGCATAATTGTAAACTTTGTAAATCTTTCACATATGTATGTTCTGAAGAACATAATATTTTGAATATTTCATAGTTGGTCGGTTAGGTTTAATGTGCCTGTCAAGAATAGTCCCCCCCCCCCCCCCCCCCAAAAAAAAAATAAAAAAAAAAGAGAAAAAAAAATTTGTCTAGTTCCACCAAGGTAGGCTTAAATAATATAAGTTAGTAACGGTGGCATATCAAAATCCAATGAAGTTAATAATGGTGGAATATCAAAATCAATCATTTCGGGAACGAAGATGCATGAAGTATCTAACCTGTTGAGCCAAATGAGTTTTGAGTAGTCAATTGTTTCTCCTTCCATGCAACATCGACAGTCTTGTCAACCATGGGAACATACTCATCATACTCAGAGAAACCACCAGCATGACTAGCCTTACCAACCAATCTTGCCTGGACAAACATCAAAGCAGTTATATTATATTCATTGCAACATTTTTCAATATATCTATCTTGTTTTTCTTTCTTTTTGCAACATGAATATCAATTTCATAACCACTTACTTCTTCATGGACGGGGGTCAACCTTGGGTTTGTATAATTCCCACTTGCTTTGGGAGAAGTGATATCTTCAACTTCAGATCCTGATTCTGCTGTTGATGTATCACTACTTCTTATCTGCTCCCAATGTCCAAATGAAGAGCTTATAAGAATTATAAAATATGAAAGTTCTCATTCATGAAGTGTGTAAGATGGTATTAAAACTATACCATGGGATAAGATGTCTTATCACATTCAATTACTGTCCCCTCGTCGTTAGAAATTGTTACTATTTGTCTAGAACATTGTACTTCACCACTAAGAACCATCTGCAACACACAACTGTTCTATCTGAGTCACAAATGATAGCAGAAGCAATAACAACATAACTAGTAAATATTTAGTGAAAAACAAAGTCTAACAATTACATGATAATTGATAGGAACGTGACTCAATCTGATGAGTCCAAAGAGAAGTCCAAGCCCAAAGCTAAGAAGTGCTCTGGCCCAATTCTGGTTTATCAAAGGAAGAGCAAAAGGAGAGAGTGAATGACGTGGCAAGTCTGTTTTGGGAGTCTGTTTTTGGGTGGTGCGTTAATGAGAGGGAGAGAGGAATCTGTTTTGTTAGTGGTTGCTTTATAACATGGGGTTTTGGCTTTTGGGATGTTATGTTGAATATTCACATTTCTGGTTTCTACATTGTAGAAAGGGCTAGGAGAAATTCTCTGTAGCAAGGGGCTTTAATCTCATTTTGTTCACTGTAATTGTTTCTTTAATTCAAACATATATACAAATTACTCCCTCTTGATCGATGGGAGGAGTTTCTTTCTTATCATTAAGCAACGAACCTTTAAAATATTTGGATCTTGCCATGGCCCTTTATCAGACCTCATACAACCACCTTGATCTTTACAAGTGCAACTACCACCTAGAAATTCTGGCAGCTCACTGAAAAACCACGTAGATAGTCAGAGTTTCCGGGTAACAATACAAGTTGATTGAGAAATAACACTATTAACAAAATAAATGCTGAGTTACCTTGCATCAATAATTTCAAGCAATTTGCTCTGGAACTTGTTTCCAAGAACCTAACAAACATTGAAGTATCAATTAATCCTACAGCTATAGATTATCTCTGTCAACTGTAAAAGATGATTATTTCATTGAAATCCTATAAAAATCTAAAAAAGAAAGAATAACTCAAACACATACATGTATCTTCGAAGTAGTTTTGGGATCAAGAAATGTTTTCACTGTGTTCCAAAGCAGCTTGAAACCAGGACCAGCATTGATTATAAACATTACATATAATGTCTGCACAAAATCACTTACAAGTTAGAAGAGATACAAAAACAAAAAGTGAGTTTAGAAGCCATGAAGAATGGAAACTACCAAAAATATTATGAATAAAGCCTACGTACTTCAGGATAGTAATCACCATCAATTTTTTGCAGCCGTGTGATGAGTTCCCTTGCAGACTTGGTTAGGTTTTTGAAACCCTACAAAGCAAAAGGCAGCAAATTAATCCAAACCCAGAATTCCCTACATTTAAATTAAAATGGTTACAAGCAACTTTCAACATACCACGCCTTGAACATCCAAAATGGTTGTACTAGAATCTATATGCCTCTTTGCAGCAATAGAACATGCAGGAAACTTAACAGCAAACGTTTTCTCAAAACCCTGCACATGGTATCTCAAATACCTATCCATGGTAGTGACTTGCATAAGCTTATTGGGATCAACTTTGCCTAGCCTTTCAATATAAAGAGGTCTTCCTTCCTTATCCACACCATGATTACCATGTGGATAGTACTGCAGGACTTCATTCAACTCATTGAACTCAAAATCCTAGAGAGAAAGAGAGGAAACCAAAGTAGTATAGCATGAACAACAAATTCAGAAAACTAAAATGTACAGATGACTAACTCAAGCATGATCAGCCAAAGAAGAAAACCAAATAAAAGGTTGGGCATATTTTTCAGATCAGATGACTCACCTCCATAATTGTATCAGTACCAAAGTCTCTCCTCCATTGGATCATGTTGGCCCACATGTGCTTTGCTTTCTCAATATCAAATTTCCTTGCTTTCAAGAATCTGCAATAACATCAATTAATTCAAGCTTTAAATTATACTTTAAGGTGAACAAGTCATCTGTAAATCTTCAGTGCAACAAGCATGTAAAATGTGAATATGCAAAGATACTTTCTATGCAAACCACGAATGCCTTAAGCAAAATGTTAAGATTTTTATGTGTAGTTTGAAGTACTGAAGGCTGTAATTAAAACCAACGTATTATAGATAACTCATAATAAGTAGAGGTATAACAAGTTACAAATAATGCATCTGTTGTGATCATCACAATCTTTATTGGTAAAAAGATGCGATCAACAAACCGAACAATAAAGTTCAAAGAAAACGAACCGGTGCTACTAATGGCAACCGTAACGAACCCTGTGATTTCTGAAACCGCATGCATTGATGAATCTCCAACTAGGACGACGGAGGAGGATGATTTACTCTACCGTAGCACTAAACGAAATAAAGGAGGGGATTCACCATTCACCAATACTGAAACCTTGACTCCTCGTGTGGAGGCCTGGATGGAAGATAATTCTTCTGTGCCTCAAAAGTCTAGGCGACAAATTCTTTTGGAGCACAATGGAGAAGAAGATTGTGATGCAAAATTTGGAATGGATGAGAATGTTAATGTTTCTGATGATCCTAAGGCTGAAGAAGGAGCAAATAAGTGGGGAACTAAATGTATAATTAAGGAGGATGGTTTACTTCACTTCTCCAGTACCCCAAAAGCGAAGTAAAGGATGCGCAGAGCATGGACATCTGCTTTGATTGTGAAACTACTTGGTAAACGCATTGGTGTGACCTTTATGAAGAGCAAGTTGGAACCCTTCTGGGCACAACGTGGTTCCATTACAATTTCAGATATTGGCAATGATTATTTTACCGTCCAGTTCTCCGCCAAAGAGGATTTTGCAAATGCTTTGAATGGAGGCTCGTGGTTAATTCAAGGTCATTACCTTTCTCTACGCCCTTGGGAGCCTGACTTCAATCCTCATGTTGATACCATTAAGAACATAGTGGCATGGATACGGCTTCTTGGCATACCTACGGAATATTATGAGGGACCATTTTTACGCTCTGTAGGAGATCAGTTGGGGAGAACTTTACGTATTGATCGTACCACTATGGCACAAATGAGGGGTAGATATGCTCGTATTTGTGTTGAACTTGACTTGACCCAACCACTGCGACCAACTTACAAATTAAGAGGAATATCAAGCATATTGAATATGAGGGTCTTTTTCTTATTTGTTTCGCTTGTGCTAAATACGGTCACAACAAAGACCACTACCCAAAATGTCTTATCAAAGATGTCGTGGATGTTCACGGTGAATCAATGGAAGATAATACAAACACAACAACAAAACCAGTGTCCCACCAATCCCTTGGGCCGTGGATGATGGTTCAACGTCCCAGACGGCAACGCCCGACAATTAGTGGTGATTCCCCAGCAGTTACTACACACCACAAGTCAGTTAATGGTGGTTATTCACGTAGAAAGGAGAAAACTAATTCTCAAGCTTTTAAACTTCCATGTTGCCATAACGTGTTTGATGCATTAACTGCCTCTGAAGAAGATGTAAGTGTTACTGATGGTGGGCAATAAATATCCAAATCATCTTCAGTGTGTATTGGAGAATTTAGAAGGCAATCCTACAAATAATCACATCAAGACTCGTAAGGGGAAGGCTGTTCTTATAGAAGAATCTGACAAATTTGTCTTAACTGGAACATCTCATGACCATGCATGCACAATTATCAACAATGATGGAAGGTCGTTTCCTAAGACAAATGCCTTATCTGGCCATGGTCCTACTCCTATGAAAACTTGTAGAATATTCTAGAGTCTTTTGATTATTTCTAACTACTTGTCTCTTTGAGTAGTGTGATGTCTCTTTGAGTAGTATGATGTCTCTTTGGTTACTGTGTATTTTATTTATTACTTCATCTCCTTAACTACTTTGTAATCTGTATATAATGAACCCTTTGGGTGTCAATCAATATATGAAAAAGTATATTTCAGTCTTATATTTCTACATGGTATCAAGAGCAGGTTATCCTGTGATTATTTTGTAAACCTCCACGTTCATCTCTCCTTTTCTTTTCATTTTTTTTTTCACCGTTCCCTACTATAACTCAGAAATCATATCTGGACCCCTCCAATCACGAAACCAAGGCCACCATTGGACTCAGCAGCCATTTCCGAGTCGACCCACGTCAGCCCCGTCGCGTGTAAGCCACGCGCCGCCTTGCCGGACTCCGTTTGCCACGCGGCTTTCACAGAACGATTCGCCTGGCCTCCCTCTTCCTGTTCTGAGGTTTTAAATCACGATTGGAGCACTTTTCTTGCTGGGTCCAGTTGGTTCCTCTTCGGTTCTTTGATTCTGTCCCTGTTCTGAGTTCCTTTTTTTTTAACGATGGAAGTTGAAAATATTGAGGTTGAGAATAAGCATTCTGAAAAATTATCCGGTAATATTTCCGGTGTTTCTTCATCTTTCGGAGACAACCCAGCTATACAGATCACTAACCACCGTTTAAACGGTAAAAATTATGTGTAATGGCATCAATCTGTCAAGCTGTTTATCCAAGCAAAAGGGAAAATGGGGTATCTTGATGGAAAAAAGGAAAAACCCGGAGCTGATGAACCTGATTATGATAAATGGATGACTGAAAATGCCTTGGTCATGACCTGGTTGACTAACTTTATGGATCCTGATATCAGTCAAACTTTTTGTTTCTTGATACGGCTCAGGAAATTTGGGATGCCGTTAAAGAATATTATTCTGACCTGGGCAATGCTTCTCAGGCTTTTGAACTCAACACCAAGGTAAGAGAGTTACATCAAGAGGGAATGTCTGTTACTGAATACTTTCTTGCTTTAAAAACTCTGTGGCACGAGTTGGACCTTTATGATGCAGCAGATCTTCAAGGTTTAGAAGCCAATGCAAGGTTTAAAAGTTACTTAGAGAAAAGACGTCTCTATGATTTTCTTGCTGGCCTTAATCGTGATCTTGATGATGTTCGTGGAAGGATATTGGGACAGAACCCATTACCTTCCATTGCAGCTGCTTTTTCTAGGGTACGACGGGAAGAACTTCGCCGAAAGGTAATGTTGGGGGACAAGAACTCTAAATCCTCCGATGTATCTGCCTTAGTAGCAAAACATACTCCTCGTTCCCCTAGTGATGCAAAACGTTCTGACCGATGGTGTTCTCACTGCAATAAGAGTGGTCACACTCGCGAAAAATGTTGGGAAATTCATGGAAAACCACCAAACTGGAAACAAATGGGCCAAACAAGAGTCGTGCTTATCAAATCTCTTCTGATGATAAGGGTGAAGAGTCTCGTGCCTCTCCAAATTCCGATGGTGTATTCATCCCTAAAGCTCAGTATGAGCAATTTCAGAAAGTGATGTCTAAATCTGCTGAGGCAACTAGTCATGTTGCTCAACAAGGTATGGCATTCCATGTTGATCATAGTAGTCGTTGGATTCTTGATTCAGGAGCTTCTGATCATATGACAGGTAATGCATCCTTGTTTTGTTCTTATATCCCTTATTATCACCAGTCACGAATAAGGACTGCTGATGGTAGTTTCTCTACTATTGCGGGAAAGGGATCCATTAAGCTCTCTGAACATATTACTCTGAATTCTGTCCTTCATGTCCCTTCTCTTACTTGTAACCTGATCTCTATTAGTAAACTTTCCTCTGAATTGCATTGTGTTGCTAAATTCTCTGCCAAAACCTGTGTTTTTCAGGAACAGGATTCGGAGATGATGATTGGCAGTGCTAGAGAGGAAGAAGGGCTTTACTATTTTGAAGAAGATTCTCATGAAAAGAGATTTTTTGCAAACCACTCTTTATGTTTATCAGACGATTGTAATGATGTCTTGTTGTGGCATCGTCGTTTAGGACACCCAAATTTCTTTTATCTTCAAAAGTTGTTTCCAAACTTATTTATCAATAAAAAACCAAGTTCCTTTTTTTGTGAGGATTGTCAGTTTGCCAAACACTCTCGTGTTTCTTATTCTCCCAGAGATTATCATGTTTCGTCTCCATTTACATTGATTCATAGTGATATTTGGGGGCCAGCTCGTGAAAAAAATATATCTGGAACTCGTTGGTTTATTACCTTCATTGATGATCATTCTAGAGTATGCTGGGTATATCTTCTAAAGGATAAGTCTGAAGCGGCAGCCACTTTTAAAAATTTTCATGCTATGGTACAAACTCAATTCCAGACCTCTATCCAAATCCTGCGAACTGACAACGGTACTGAATATTTTAATTTTGTTCTTGGTGATTACCTAACCAAGCAAGGCATTATCCATCAAAGTTCTTGTCCTAACACCCCTCAACAAAATGGGGTGGCTGAAAGAAAAAATAGACATCTCATTGAAGTTGCTAGAGCCCTCTTGTTTTCAATGCATGTCCCTAAATACCTGTGGGGGGAGGCCGTCTTGACTGCCTCATATCTCATCAATCGGATGCCCTCTTGTGTCCTAAATTTTCATTCTCCCATATTTTGCCTTACCCGCTCTTTTCCCTCCTTTCGGGCTCTCTCTTATATTCCTCCAAAGTTGTTTGGCTGTGTAGTTTTTGTTCATATTCCTCAACATCAAAGGTCCAAACTTGATCCAAAGTCTGTTAGATGTGTTTTCATAGGATACCCTCCTAATCAAAAAGGTTACAAGTGCTACTCACCTTCTCTTCGAAAGGTCTTTGTTTCTATGGATGTTACCTTTTATGAAACACAATCATTTTTTCCCTCGACTTCTCTTCAGGGGGAGTCTATCGGTGTAAAAGAAGACAAGTCTTGGATTCCAAATAATTCTTATGTCTTACCTTTACCTTTGGAAACATCTGTTGTTCCTTTACCTTTGGAGACAGGGGGAGCTAATGTACAGGAGACAAGGACAGGAACTGTACCAGAGACTGGAGATCCTCCCGGTAAATGGGGAAAATTCTACAGCAGGCGTAAATCTCCTCAAGATCCTCTAGACTGCCAGGATTCTGACCCGTGTTCTAGTTCCAGCAATCCACTTGAGAACACTGGTACAGCTGACCTAGATATGCCTATTGCCCTTCGAAAAGGTACTAGATCTTGCACTGCTCATCCTATTTCTCATCACATTTCATATGAAAAGTTGTCTCCAGGTTTTCGTGCTTTCAACACTATATTAGACGGTACAAAAATACCAAAAAATATCCAAGAGGCACTTAATGACCCTAAATGGAGGGATGTTGTCTTTGAAGAAATGGATGCACTTAAAAAAAATGGAACTTGGGAGTCCGTGGTACTTCCCAGAGGAAAGAAAACTGTAGGTTGCAAGTGGGTGTTCACAATAAAATTTAAGGCAGATAACAGCATCAACAAATATAAGGCCAGATTGGTTGCCAAAGAATTTACCCAGACTTATGGGATAGACTATCAGGAGACGTTTGCTCCTGTTGCCAAACTTAATTCTATCCGAGTCCTACTATCACTTGCTGCCAACCTTGATTGGCCCTTGCATCAATTGGACGTAAAGAATGCTTTCTTAAATGGGGATTTACATGAGGAAGTTTACATGGATCCACCACCTGGTTTTGAAGAAGGAGATGGTTCTGTATGCATGTTGAAGAAGTCTCTTTATGGACTTAAACAATCCCATAGAGAGTGGTTTGAAAAATTTACTCGTGCTGTTAAAGAAAGGGGATTTATCCAAGCTCAGACTGATCACACTTTATTTTTTAAACACTCCGATAGTGGCAAAATTGCTATCCTCATTGTTTATGTTGATGACATAATTGTCACAGGTGATGACTGGGAGGAAATAAAATCTTTAAAGGGGGGTTTAGCTAATCTGTTTGAACTAAAGGATCTTGGATCACTCAAATATTTCCTTGGAATGGAAATTGCTCGTAGCAAAGCGGGAATTTCCTTATCTCAAAAGAAATATATCCTAGACCTGCTACAAGAAACAGGTATGCTTGGGTGCAAGCCTGCAGAAACTCCAGTTGAACCCAATATTAAATTAGGAATTGAAGATGGAAAGGATGTTGACAGGGAGCAGTACCAAAGGTTGGTAGGGAAGCTGATCTACTTATCTCACACTCGACCTGATATTGCATTTGCCGTTAGCATGGTTAGCCAATTCATGCATTCTCCTAAGGAAAAGCACCTTAGTGCGGTTTATAGAATTCTCAAGTACCTCAAAAACACACTTGGTCGAGGAATGCTCTTTAAAAGAGGACACAAGAGGATGATAGAAATCTATACAGATGCTGATTGGGCTGGCTCTGCATTGGACCGAAGATCCACTTCAGGATATTGTACCTATGTCTGGGGAAATCTTGTGACCTGGAGAAGTAAAAAACAAACTGTTGTTGCCAGAAGCAGTGCAGAAGCAGAATTTCGAGCGTTAGCTCATGGCATTTGTGAAGGAATCTGGTTAAGAAGACTTCTTGAAGAATTAAAGATATCTTATTCTCTACCTGTGAGACTCTATTGTGATAATAAGACTGCTGTCAGTATTGCTCAAAATCCTGTACATCATGACAGAACCAAACATGCGGAGGTTGATCGTCATTTTATCAAAGAAAAATTGGAGGAGGGTAGTGTATGTTTGTCATATATACCTACCAAGGAGCAAACAACCGACATTCTCACCAAAGGATTACACAAACCCATCTTTGAGGATTTAATTAGCAAGTTGGGGATGATCAATATATATCTCCCAACTTGAGGGGGAGTGTAGAATATTCTAGAGTCTTTTAATTATTTCTAACTACTTGTCTCTTTGAGTAGTGTGATGTCTCTTTGAGTAGTGTGATGTCTCTTTGGTTACTGTGTATTTTATTTATTACTTCATCTCCTTAACTACTTTGTAATCTGTATATAATGAACCCTTTGGGTGTCAATCAATATATGAAAAAGTATATTTCAGTCTTATATTTCTACAAAACTAATGAGAATAAAGTGGGAAAAAAAAAGATTGTTGAAGGACAAGAAACTACCAAATCTCATAATAATGAAATGCATATAGATAATGCTCTTGTTCTTGTCCTAGAATCAAACCACGTAAAGAGTAAGTTAGATAAATCAGATTGTGGAAGTGGACTCGATCATCCCAAAGCTCCTGACCCAGGCCTTCATGCCAATATATCCTCTGGTACAATTGTTATGAATTCCAAACAGGATGACCTCAAAGTCGCATCTATTGAATCAAATCACATGGAGGTAGATATTCATGACCAATATCAGGTTGAAAAATAGAATTCCCAAGGTCTGCAGGAAACCTGTAATCCTGCTTCTACTGTGTATCATTAATGTCTATCTTAGCATCGTGGCACATTAAAGCCACAGTTCAAAAGTACTTTATGAAATATAGTGCTAAAACATAAGGTAGATGTTGCTGCCATTTTTAAACCAAGAGTTAGAGGGAAGAAAAGTATCTCCATTGCTCGTAAATTGGGTTTCTCTAATCGTAATATTGAAGATGCGCATGGATTTTCTAGAGGTTTATGGCTTCTTTGGAATAGTATAAATGTTCATATTGTTGTTTTAGAACAAGGCCCTCAATTTATACACTGTTATATATTCTTTCCTGAAAAGCATCCATTCCAATGCACATTTATATATGCATGCCCGTGTGCAAAAGGACGTGGAATTTTATAGGATGACCTGCGAAGAATAACAAACTATTTATGGTCCTTGGATGGTTACAGGTGATTTTAATGATATTGCACACGTGTTTGAGAAAATTGGGGATAGTCCAATTGATTATCAGCATTGCCAACCTTTATCATCAGTAATGGAAAACTGCCATTTACTTGATATTAAAGGATATGGTGCAAAGTTTACATGTTTAAGAATCTAGATCGTGTTTATAAAAAATTAGACAGAGTTTGCTGTAATGTGGAGTGGTGGAAAATATGTGAAGAGGGTTTTACTAGGATTCTTCCGAGAACTCATAGTGATCATAGCGCTATTATTATTTCACTGCAGGAGAGTGAAGATCGTTGGCAGGACAGACCCTTTCGATTTCATAGTTTCTGGAAAGATCATAATGGATTCAAACAAGTGTTTAAAGACAGATGGAACCCACTCTTGGAAGTAGTTGAGAACTTAGAAATTCTAGCCCCATGCCTCAACGAGTGGTACCATTCTGTTTTTGGTAACATTGTTCACAAAAAAAAATGTTCTTTTGGGTCGTATTAATGGTATACAATGGGCCATAGCAAAAAATCAAAAAAAAAGACTTAGAGGGATTGGAAAGAAGGCTACAAAAAGAACTTGATGTAGAGGCTTATGAAGAACATCTCTGGTATGAGAAATCTCGAACTAAATGGCTAGGAGAGGGAGACAAAAATACCAGGTATTATCATACAAAGACTTTGGTTAGAAGAAGAGGAAATAAGATAGCTGAACTTAAGGGTGCAATGGGATATTGGATTAGAGACCCTAAAGCATTAGAACAAATCATAACTGGTTTCTTTTCAGATTTGTTCAAAGAAGAATATAATTCTCGACATTGGTTGCAAACAAATACCTCCTGGCCTGCACTAGATTCAGAGCAAATGAATATTTTGAGTAAGCCTATCACCTCCATTGTTGATAAAGCAATCCTTTTTTAATATGAATGCATCCAAGGCTCCTGGAGATGATGGGTATACGGCCTCTTTTTATCAAAAGAATTGGGACCTTATAGGAGAACAAGTGTGTAAGGATATAAAAAGTTTTGTGGAGAATCCTTCTGCAATTGAAAGGATAAATAGTACACTCTTCTTGTGCTTATTCCAAAAGTTTCAAAACCAGAGTTTATCTCTCAGTATCGCTCCATTTCTTTATGTAATGTCCTTTACAAGGGGGTAAGCAAAGTCTTAGCAAACCTTTTGAAGCCATTAATGGATAAATTGGTTTCTCCTTTCCAAGTTAGTTTTGTACCCAAACGACATATTCAAGATAACACTATAGCTACTTAGGAGATTACCCATTCCATGCAAAAGTTAAGAGGAAAAAAAAAGCTATATGGCCATTAAGATAGATTTGGAGAAAGCATATGATCGTTTGAGTCGAGGATTTATTTGAAGTACTCTCAAGGAAATTGATCTTCCAATTTGGATGATAGAACTGTTCATGGCCTCTATATCCTCACCTACATTTAGAATCCTTATAAATGGATCAAAGTCCTCCTCCATCACTCTAACAAGAGGGATTCGCCAAGGAGATCCATTATCTACTTACTTTTTCATTCTGTGTATTGAAAAGCTATCCCATCTCATTGCTGATTTAGTTCATGCTGTTCGTTGGAAACCTTTTCAAGTAGGTAGAAATGGACCTAAGGTTTCCCACTTGCTTTTTGCTTCCTTTTATTATTTACATAAGCTTCGACACAGCATGCTAATGCAATTATGAAGTGCTTAGACCATTTATGTGTTATGTTAGGGAAGAAAATTAGTAAAGGAAAAACTCGAGTATTTTTCTCACCAAATGTTCAAGAAGGGCAGGTTCAGTTCATCCTTAATATTTGTCAATTTCAGAGGACAAGGAGTTTGGGGCAATACTTGGGTTCTATCATTAAACATAGCTGTACTCTAAAATCTCATTATGCTGGTATATTAGATTGAGTAAGGCAGTGTCTTCAAGGCTGGAGTCACCACTGCCTCTCATTTGCTGGTAGAGTTACACTAGCAAAATCTGTAATCTCTTCTATTCCAGCATTTCACATGCAAAATGGATTGATTCCTGTTACCATTTGTGATGAGGTAGAACGCTTGCAGCGTAAATTTATTTGCAGGGAGGCACATGACAAGCAAAAACAACATCTAATTTCATGGCGCCAAATTTGTAAACCAAAATCTTTCGGAGGATTAGGAGTTATAAGTCTTCGAGTTCAAAACCAGGCTTACATTTATAAACTGGCTTGGAATTTGATTAACCAACCAAATGAGCTTTGAGCCCAAATTCTTCTGTCCAAATACAGACAAAGTCAAGATATTAAGCGTAACATCATTGTGAAATCCTATGATTCTAATCTCTGGAAAAGCTTCGGCAAATGCTGGTCTAGCTTTATTCGAGGCTTGTAATGGGATGTTCATAATGGTAAGACTATTAGATTTTGGCAAGATAATTGGCTCTGTTGATTCCAACTTATTATCAGTTGCCATTCATACTCCACGTGAAAATAACTTCAAGCATCCAGAAAATGCCCATGTTATTATATCTAGATATATTGATGATATTCTTGCTTCACATGATCATCAAAGGGCCTCTATTTCTACATCAGGTAATTTTCACTAGAATTATTCATGGACGACTCCTGCAAATGGATGGTACAAGTTGAATTTCGATGGAGCTTCAATTACAGCATTAGATCGTGCAGCAAGTGGTGGGCTTTTACGAGATGAATGTGGTCAATGGATTAGAGAATTCTCATACTCCTACACATACTGTAACCCACATGAGGCTGAACTTATGGGAATCCTTAAGGGATTAGAATTGGCCTGGAATTTAGGAATTCGTCATCTTATTGTTGAAGGAGATTCCACTACTGCACTTTCTATCTCTGTTCATAATCAGCAAGACCAAAGAGATAGCTATACCTCGTTTAGTATTAAAGCATGGCTGCAAAAAGATTGGACAGTTTGCTTTAATTATCTCCCTAGATCCCACAATGTATGTGCTCACTGGATGGCTAAACAAGAGCTTCAGTCTTCTTTTGGTTATTATATTTTCAATAATATTCCACCTGGTCTCAGTGTGTTAATCGCTGAAGACAGGAGGATGATGTCTAACAATCCTATGTAATGTGTTTTCTTGGGCTTTTGCCCTCCTTATATACAAAAAAAAAAGAGAGACAGATAAGAAGATGCAATCAACGAAACCATTGGTTCAAGTTAATCAAAGGTCTTAAATTTGAGTCCTGAAAATGGAAAAAGTGATTGCTAGAGAGCCTCCCTCTGTATGGGTCTAGCGGTGCTTGAACCGGAATAGTTGGGTATTTGATAAATCGGTTTGAAAAAGAAAAGAAATGCAATCTATATTGATAATAAAAGTAATATCCAACTTCCATGGACATGTTTAAATATAACTGGGAAGGAATAAGGGTAACCTCAATAACATGTGATAATCATCGTGTCTTGGTGGCAACAAGTTATCTGACATAAGTGCCTGTCGAAATGCTTCCACTTCTTGGAGCTCTTTAACATCTCGAACATCCTCAATCGAAACAGAATTGCTACGACTCCCACTCTTTCTCCTGCCTTTCTTCCTAAGAGAATGCCTGAATTTGCTGGACGCATTTATTGCTTTCTTCTTCAGACTCCCAATTCTGGTACGCCTATCATCTTCTGAATTCTCAAAATCCGATTTCCGCTCTCTTCTTTCATCATGACCAGAGAACCCTTCAAAGCCTAACAAATAAAATTTCCACACATCCCATTCAAGTTATATTTTAGAATTAAAACCAAATACAGAACTCAAAATGAACATTAACTTCTTCAATCTTCATGACAAGTAAATCCAAAGCATTGCAGTGAACAAGAGGGGTAAGTAGCTAAGCTACTAATTCGTTAAATCTAAGAGCATGTATTTCCATTCAATTAAATCCAGCTAAATCATTGCGGTATAAATTCTTCATTACAAGTAAATACAAAGCATTGATAGTACTTCATTACTAATTAGTTAAGATCTAAGAGTATCTATTCGTATTAAACTTAATTCAGCTAATTTATACCTTAATTACGGTGGATTTAGAGATCTAGATCAGCACATAAGATAATTGGTTTCAACAAAAGGAAATTTATATCTTGAATCAATGAATAAATGAACAAATCAAGGTTATTGATATGGAAATTGAACGCATAAAATCGTTTTACTGATACTCACAGGGACGCGCGAACCGATCAAGCGGCCCGGACATGTCAGGATTGTTAAATCGATATCCAAGTAGAGAGCTAAGGAAGCATCAAACTCAAGGGTTGAACAGAGAAACAGAAACCAGATCCAGAACCAAAATTATAATTTATAATAATTATATTCTCTCTTCTTCTTTTTTTCCCAATACTAGACAGAAGAAGGTGTCGGCAGAAGACAAAGAAACAGAAAAGATGAAAGCCAATGAAACGAAAGGAATAGTTTATGAAACGGTGAAAAAATTTCAAACTGTAAATCTCTAGGTCAAAGATGGGTTTGCCTGCTCAGTCCACCGGCGAAAGTCAGATAGATATTTTTTAAAGGGAATAACATGTATTTTTTAAAAGGATGTCATTTTATATCTTATGATTTTCTTATTGGATCAAAATTATTAATTAATTAATAATAAATTTGGTTCATTAAATTTGATCCATTAAATTTGGCCCAATAAATTATAACTGTTAATAGATAGAAATCATCTAAAATAATATTAATTTTATATTTTTTAAAAGAATAGATATTTTTATTTTATTTATTTTTTTAAATATGAGAAATATTAGTATCATCTTGCACCACGCAATTTTCTTTTGTCTTATACATACACGAAAACTGAGTAGAATTCATTTTTTTTTTTAATAAGTTCTATTTATTTATTTTTTGTATATTGCGTAAGAAACGTATTTTCCAATTTTAAATATTTATTCATCAAATGCTTTGAAATTTTAATATGGCCTAGATTTAATTAGAAAATATTATTTTAAATTTAATCCGACAACTCATGATTATGCAGTTCAACGATTTTTTTTATTAAATGAAAATGTAGTACTATCCGAAATTATGACTGCGTAACTTCTCCAATCACGCATTGTACTGCTTTTTGTTTTCCGGGTCCTACATGTATTGCATTATTAGCCACCATCTCTTTAGGTGGGTCCACGTCCACAATTATTAGACTTGGCGGGAATTAAGCCGTGGGTGCCGTAGTAGTTGGGAATTATGATATAGATTTAAAATCATCATTTTTTTTTAATAGCTTTTGAGTAATTCGTATGATGTAATTTGTAGTTCATAAATCAAAATCAATATAAAATTAAAGAACCCATTTTCTTATTTGAGTGTGACCCCAACTTATATTATTCTATTTTATCAGGAAGATATTCTAAGTACCAAAATTTTCTACTACTAACTTATTACATAAAAAAAAATTGAAAAAAGTGAAATGGTTGATCCAATGATGATTAGATAGGTAGTAAAATGGTAGTAAAAGATTTTGACAATAAGAATATCCCTCCTCTATAAAATAAGAAATCCTAATATTGTATATTCATGCAAAGTTTTTAATTTTTCGGCAAACCGCGCAAAGATTGAATAAATCATTGTTTTACGAATGATCGGCACAACAATTCGGACCAAAGGGAAGTATGGAATATGGATTTTCCTTTATCCTTTATACAATTACCTTGAAACGATTTATACAGATCGTTTCAAGGTAATTATATATAAAGAAAGGTTTATCATCTATCATTTAACATGATTATAAAAAAAAATTTATACACACAACATTTTATGGGGCCCGCAGCAAAAAATAATAATTCTGGCACGCAAAACGAATCTCTATAACATAATATAATTATTTTTACTACAACATAACTCTTATAAAACACATAAAGAAAATATATATATACAATGGGTTTTATAAGAGTTATGTTATATGAAGAGTGATTGTATTATGTTATAGAGATTCATTTTGCGTGCCAATTTTTTTTTGTTGCGGACCCCACAAGATGTTGTGTGTAATAAATTTCATAAGATCATGTTAATTGAGAGATGATAAACTCATATACAATATTTTCGTGAGAAGGTTCAATCGTATGCTGTGCAACAAGCAGAATTCACAAAAATCGAGTTATAAAGAATACTTTCTAAATCAATAGAATGCTATGTAAATCAATATATCCGTGCAACAATTCAATCCTAATCGTGATGGAAATAAAGATGGATACTGAGCAACAAATTGAATCCCTCGTGACGGAAATCGAGACGGTAATAATAACAAACAGTGCCAATGCAATTCATGAAAATCAAAGATAACAATTTATTCAATAACTCACATTTTCAAAAAATAAATCGCAATTAAAATCATACATATTATGTAAGAAATTTTCAACATCCACATCGATACATCTATGATAAATAAAATACCATATATCTTTTGAGAGGCATTTGTATATATGATTGAACCATCTTATCTACTGCGCGAAGAACTTTTATCTCACGGCTAGAGTCTTCATCTCTATGACCTATTTCAAAATGTCAGCCTTCAGCTATAAGAGCATGACGGCACATGGGACTTAATCCCAATATAAATAGGCTAGAGAGACTTAGCAAAATCCTAATCAATAGTGTATCTGATGGATCCATCCATCACAGAAGCTCAATCAGACACTAATGCCAACATTGTGCTGCCCAACTAGGCCGAATACCAAAAGATGTCAAAAACACAATTCAACATGATCACAATGGACTTATCACAATAGATTAAATTGGATATTCATTAACCCGATTATTTTAGAAAATACAAAAATATTAATTAATATTACCCACATATGAAATTTGGAAAAAATGTTTGTCATTTTAAATGACATAAAGTTACGTCATTTTAAGATAGATAGATACAGAGTAAATTTTTTTATTTAAGATTTAAATTAAAAAAATTACCCAATTTCTCTCTCTCATAATTATCATTTTTTGTATTTATCTCTCTCTTTAAATGACATAACTTATATAAATGACAAACAACAACCCATAAAATTGCTAACATAAAGCATTTTACTTCTTTATTCTTTTGGGTCGACACTCGTGACTCGACAGGCACTTTCTTATTGCTTTCTTTACTTATGTAGTACTTTCATAATGACACTCAAGATTTGCTGACTTTTCATTCACCTCATTACTATTACCTTCGCGGCGTGACATCAAATTCTGCTATTTATAATGAAACAAAATGGTCACACGGTTATTTCCAGAATTCCAGGAATACAAAACTGTAGATATGACATCAATAAATACTCGATGGGCCGTTTGGTATACGCAGTATTCTCCAATATTTCCAGGAAATTGAAATTTTTAAATTTTTAATTTTCAAATATTATCGTAATATTTTTGAAAATCGAGATTTCCGAATAAAAAAATTGATTACCATGCATTTAAAAGTTTTCTACGAGCGTTTATCGAAAAAAAAAGTTTTCTCTGAGCAAGTCTACCTAAAAATAAACCAAACGCCCAATGGAAAAAATAAAAAAAATAAAAATCCTGGGAACTAATTGATTTACAGCATTTTATCCAACCATCCCATATATTTTAATAAAATAGTGAAAACAACCATCAGCTACATGCTGCGTCCCATGGATAAAACCACATTACATATTAACAGCTTTTGAGGATTGAAACAAGTACCAGAGAAGCAATAAAGTTCCACATGAAGAAGCATTAGCATTAATGTTTAGAAATATATACAAATTTTCACAGGCAATGTAAGCATATATAGATATATATGTATCGGCCGAGGAAGGGAGAGACATGACTGCTATCTGCTGTGCCGAATCCCATCATTGACATTCTAATATAAGATTGTATGTAAAATTAAAGCGCTCAGGATCTGCAACAAAATAAAAGTTGTCAACATGCTTTAAAACTTACCAACGGAACAAAAAAGAAGGCCAGAAGACAGTTCTGGGCCGGGGAAAAGTGACTCTGCTAGAGAGGTCTTATGGTATTGCATCAAACGTTGATTTTTCATATCAAATAAGTTTCATACCTGTTATTCACGTTTTTTCCAGCCCTAAGTTGATTAAGTTTGTCCCTCCACAAAGCTGGAGTTGCATCAGAAACATGAGATTCGAAAGTAGTAACATCAGAGACGTACAATTTATATTGTATCCTCCATAAGAAATGTAATCTCGCAGGACGGAGCATCCTAATTCAATGCATGTACTAAAGAGGAGCCATTTATCTAGACAACTGGATTCCCAGAACATGTTCAGCTTCACAAGGATATATGAAAATACGAATAAAAATAAAACCTATAAATGCCTAGCAAAAACATGTTCTGACGATGATGATTTAAGTGACCTCATCTATGTCAGGTTTCTTTCTTAATGCTACGGGCATATGGCATAACAATTTGTTTTGATTAAAACCGATGATAGGAAATGCTTATAGACTATACTAAGGTGATGAAAGAGGAAAGGATTATGATCCTCTCATGTTACTTCCTAACAAAAACACAAATAAATAATGAACTCAACATAAATATTAGTAGTTCCTACTGTAATTATTTTTTTATCTTTCCCATAAACATGAGAGGATCCTCATCCCAGTGGAATTCAACTAGTTGATATTACTCTAACTAATAAGGGCACAAATATCCCAAATCACTTGTGATTGGCAGCCACTATCATCAATCACAGATGACATCCAAAGCACTTTTGCCATACATCATACATTTAAAAACAACGTTCGGAATCATAAAAACATCATTAATAGATTAAATAAATAATCAGAAGAAAATAGTTACCAGCATCTTGATAGCGCTCTTCAACAACAGCTTTTAGCATGTTATGCAAAAGATTGAATTCCTCGGTTTCAGCACAAGGCTGACCACTTGGCCTGCAATTATGTTACTTTTAGTTAAAAGATGTCTTTCACAATGGAAAAGGTACTAATAATGAGACATATTCCAAGATTTTATTATTTTCTTTTAAATAAAAAGAATATGGAGACCAGAAATCACACATACTACAGACAAGTCATACTGCCTTACAATTATAAGGTGTCTTTTTCACAAACATACCGGTCCATTTCAGTAAATAAACGGCCATCCAAACCAGGGAACTGTGTTGAAAGTTTGCCTGATTCAATTACTCTCATTCCATCACTATATGCCAAGTACTTGTTGACTTGTATTGGCACCTACAGAATTGGTAAAATAGTAAAATCTCCAATAAACAAGTTTCAATTTTAGCAAGTATAACTTTAGGATTTGACATTTGGTCAAAACAATCCGACAGTGGATCCAAGGATATTAAACTTGCCTTAACAATGAGCCACTTTGAGAAATAAAAATGTAAATTAAAAATCCTGCCGACACTTAATTTTTTTAACATCTGTCAGGGCAAAAATGAACAACTGCCAAGCAAAGCAATAGGAGAATGCAATATGATGCAGGTGATGATGTATTCATATGCATGAGATTACAAAGATTACCTTGCATCTTACTGCAATATTGATAGCATCTGAAGGTCGAAGATCAAAGCTCATACATTCCGCCTCATTTCCAACCTATACCAAATATAGTTATACTGTCATACAACACTTGGGGTAAATGTTGTGTGCTTTTGTTCCCTTTTGATTTCTGGTGGGAGAAGAGGAGGAAAAGTACAAAGGAAATACCTTGGTAAGATACAACTGAGCAAAATACGCCTCATGAACTCTCCTAGTAACTCTGACAAGTCTGACCTGCAGAAGCAGGAAATGACATGATTTGCTTATTAATATCATCACGGAATCTGATGGAAAGATCACAATATAATCAAGATTAGAAGTAAGTGTATAAAGACAAACTGAATCATACTTCGTAACCCATCCTGTCAATCATATCCCTCATTACTTGATATAAAGTAGGTCTAGCCTGACACAGCAACCAAATAGTTAGTATCACATAAAACCAGAATCTTTCTGGATCAAATGTTTGATTAATTATACATCATGAAAGAACAAGGAAAAGAAGTATTCAGATATGTCTGAGGGTAATACAGAGGAATTCAACTGACAAAGACATACCATTGGAACATTGCGTACTGCTGCCATTAATAAGACGCTTGGCATCTCCACTGCAAATAAAGACATTCCAGAAATTTACAATTGTATGCATATGAAATTATCAAAATCAAATCCAAGAACAAATTTTACATGATAAAAATACATACAGGGAGTAAGAGAGACATACAAACAATTATAGGGAGAAGCAGACCAGTCCCATCTTCAATCTTCAATACAATAGCAGGATGTGGTGCATAATCTGGAAGATGTCCTCCCTGAGGATTGTTATGGATGCATCTCAAGTGTCTTCCGTCCCTCATTTTGATTATGAAACCATCTACTCCACTCTTCACCTCAACTAGTCAACAAAATCACAGAACAAGACTATTTCATAAGACCCAAATGGGGGAGGAGACACTGTTTTGCCAAAGCTTCTTGCACTAGCATTATACACATTCAGTTAGCTCGAGTCAACCGTTTAATTAACACAGGAAACTCCGAAGATGAGCATGCTATCTCGAAACAATGCACTTAACATTTTAATATCAGCATACTGTCATATTGATCATACTAATTTACAAGCAAGTAAACACAATTAATAGATAAGCATACCAGCTTCAACCACACTAGAGTTAACATAATCCTCATCTTTTTCGTCAAAATTCTCTGCGGTACTTCCGCTGCCATTCGAGAATGAGTTGAAACTACAATGCACTGTCTTGTACTTTCGTGTGTTTATATGGCAAGAAAGGAAACTCGGCTTAGTCGTGCGTCCCCAAAACTCACTTCTAACACACCTAACGTTCATTGCCCCAATCATAGAAAAGCTGCAGAACCCTGATAGTTTAGCACGGACAGAGGGACACACAACTGGTCCTTGTAGAGAACCCATTCTCCAGTGGAAAATAGCTCTGCGAAATTCATTGATCACAAACGGTTACAAGTTTGTTATTATTAGGGAATGTAGACAATTCTGATTCTGTTACTGCTGCTGATTCTGTTACATAAGTCAGCTATGATTCTGTTAGCTTCTGATTCTGTTACATAAGTCAGTTATGATTCAGTTAGCTTCTGATTCTGTTACACAAGTCAGTTATGTTTCAGTTAGTTCTTAAGTTCAGTTTTTTTGATTCAATGAAATTCACCGTTCGTCACAGTTACCATACAAAAACTGTTAACAAATTTACAATATTTCACGACACAAAAAAGGAAATTAAATTAATATAAGGTTTATTATCTATCATTTTTAACGTGAGCACAAAAAATTTCCTACACACATCTTGTGGGACCCGCAGCAAAAAAAAAATTTCAACACATAGAACGAATCTCTATAAGAAAACACAGTCATTTTTCCTATATCATAACTCTTATAAAACCCATAATATAATCATAAATTAGGGGGGAAACAAAAAATGAAAATCTATTTTCATGGACTTTTTCTTCATACCTTTTTCTCGGCGATTACGATGAGTGATTATGAAGTATCGGAATTACACGTGGAAGAGAAGATATGAAGCTCTCTAACTTGCAAAGGTCAACACAATCGCGAGGACCGATCACCGCAGCAAGTATATGAATGAAAGCCTCGTTAAAATTTCGGCAAGTTTTACTTGGTGATTTAGAATTTTATTAGTTGTACATAAGATCGTGTAAAGGAAAATCAGAAATGGAAAAAAAAGGAAGAAAGGAAGTGGAACTTAAGAGAGAGTGAAACGGTGAAGGAGAATACTAAGATGAGATCAAGGGAATGAAAGATGGGAAAGAAGATAAGAGATTCTTCGAGCAAGATGTCAAAGCAAAGAAATAAACATAGACAGATATAGAGAGAGAGAGAGAGAGAGAGGCACAGCTATAGCATGCGTGTGCCTGAATCAAAGCATAAAGGTACAATCACTGTTATACCCTCTCCCACCGATTATTAAAAAAACCATTGGCGATATTTATACGTAAGTGAAACAAACTATTATCTTTATTTTAAAATAAATAAAGAAAGAGAATACTTAGGTTAAGAATAACCGCATAAACATAATGGAAAGTTAGAATAGTTGAATTTAAATATTCATCCCTGTTAAAGACTTTGTTTACTTAGAAGAAGAAGAAGAACTGAGAAAATTAGATCCACGCGTTTAAAATCATAAATTATTTTAAATAAGATTACCTGGTTGGAATTCTTTTTTACTTTAGTGTCTTAATATTTCTAAAACAAATTAATATTAGAACGCAAATTTAAATCATCAATAAACATTTAAAAATGTGGAAGATATAGATAGAAAATACAACATATACATGATAATTCTTTTTAAGATAATTTTGTCCGGATAATTTTAAAAGAAAAACTGGTATGTGTTAACTAGTATGGCTCAGCTAAGAGTAGATGTTTCCCATTTTGTTTTTTGTTTGGTCCAAACTAAGCAAAAAATAAGTGTTAACACTATTATCACATCTCAATATTATAAATCGAAGGGTATATACCATATAACATGTTTATTATAAAATCTCAAAAAATTAATTTGATTGTTAATATTACTTTTAAAATACATAAAAATTTAAATATTTATCAATAATAACTATTACTAAAAAAAATTTCTTAATATAAAATAATCATTAAATGTCTGAGTATTTATAAATACATATGATTACTAAACAACTTACTGTTCTAAACAAGTTACTGTTTCGAGCCCGAAGGGCAGCTAGGACTTTTCAGATAATGGACAGAAAGTCTCAGTTATTTGGTCAATGACATCAAGGTTACAAAATGCCACGTGGCCAAACACTTCTCCCATGATATGGATAAGGTTTTATGATCAATTATCATCCGACTAAAATATCTTCTTTTCATCTTCCAAAAAACCAAAAAAAAATAAAAAAAAAAATTCTTCATTTTGTTCATGAGAGTCCAGGTATAATTATCCACTTCATTTGGAAGACAGAGTTCATAATATGATAATATATTCGGCAATGTTATGGCTCGAACCGGTCAAGTTGATGTGTAATCCGAAGAATCGGTTATTTGGTCGATATAAGTCAAATATTATATCCATTATGTATCAAACTTGATGAAAACTGGTTTTGAATAGGCCGGATTTTTTCAAAATCGATGACCTGAGTTATCAAAATCGGCGAGTTATGCATTTTTTATATAAAAAAAAAAAATTAAAGTTGTCTCCTCTTGTCTCTAAAATGTGAAACTTCTTTAAAAAAAAATTTGTAGTTTTATTTGTTAATAATATATTCTCCAAGGTGACCTCAAATTTCAATTTCAAAGATTGAAACAATTTGTGGAATAGTAGATTAAGAGAAGGCGACATAACGATTCGTGCAAATCCATTTTTATGACAAGAGTTGTTGGTAAATGTTTTATAATTATTAAACATGGTTAGTCGATCATATTTGGTAGATGAATTATATGTGGTTACCTAATACTTTAATTTTTTCTTTGTTTATTTCTTTTACAATATACTATATGTGGTTACCATATATGACTTTTTTTATCTCTACAAAAACCATATATGTTTGTAGCCGTGCATAACAACTTTTTACATGTATTTGAGTAATTTTATGTATAAAATATAGATTTTCATGTACTAATCTAGGTCATGTCATTCATCCAGTGACTCACTGGTTAAACCAATAACCCAGTACCTCAATCGAATCAATGAATGAATCGGATCCTAATAACATTAATATTCGATGCCTGTTTGTATGTCTTATCTTTAGGGCCTGTTTGGAGCACATGATAAAGAAGATAGGATATGATAACTTATCATATCCTACTTTTATCTCTTGTTTGGTGGGTCAATAGGATATGATTAGCTTATCCTATTGTCTCATTTTATCCTGTCCAATACATGATTTCTTATACTATGGAAGGAGCTGGGTTAGAATTCAACAGGATAGAATGCAAATATTGGATACCCAATATATCCCCTTGTTACCCTATATATCTCCACGCTACCTAATATATTTGTATTTATTACATTATATTTTATTTTTTTTCTCCTACATAATCTTATCAAATTGCTAATCATGTGCTCATCAAACACAAGACATGATATAGGCTTATCAACCCTATATCATATCATATCCTTATCAGCCTCATATCATATCTTATCCTGTCCACAAAGCCCTTAGTTTTCTTCTCTTTAAAAGTAGAAGTTTTGCTAAATATATTTTTATAAAAACACTTACTATAAAAAGAGCTTTCTTTACGATGAAGAAAAAAATTAGAAAACTAAAAGCAGGAGTTTTTTTTTTTTGGTGAAAGCAGGAGCTTTTTTATTAAGATGTATAAGAATTTTTTTTATTATATCTTTTTTATTAATTTTAATCTTATTCTAAATTTGTATTTATAAATTTATGCCTTACCTAATAATTTATTCTAATAATAAATTATTTTATCTTCTCTTCTTTAAATTCATTAGAATAACTTTACATAATCACCAAATAGTTTTTAATTTTATTTTTTAAGCACTTTTTTTTTTACTTTAGCTTAAAAATATATTTCAGTTTTAAAAAAGATGGGTCAAACGGGCTCATCTTTCACTACCACATTAACATTGAATTTTATCACAATAAAAATAAATAATACTTGAACAAGCTTTATTAATCAGTAGTTTTCACGATTATTTTAAATGAATTAATTTTAAATTTTGTAAAGAATGTATATGAATTAAATTTGTATCAATGTTATTATTTTAAAAAATTCAATATTACTAAAATAATCAAAAGAAAGTTTGACACTACTAAAACAAAATAGACAATTTATTAAAAATAGGCAAAAGTAAAAACTTATAAAAACCAATAAATGGTCATTATTATATCAGTAAAAATATAGTTAATTATTTTTCCTAATGTTTAAACGACTCACAAGTTTTATCCAGTGTTTTAAAATCAGAATCGGACCGGCCGAGTCAACCTGGGTTTTGTTGATTGGCCATGCACTTAAACCAGGTTGGCTTGGCCGAGTATCGGTAACTCGATGGGTCATATGAAACCCGAGTCAAGCTATTGTTTGACAATTCCAGATCTCCAATGAAGTTGCCAACGCTGGAAACTAACAAGGCACGTCTGCAGGAGCCAACCATCGATCAGGAACTTGTGGCGAGCGAAGAGCACCACAACTTGAGCAGCAGTTAGACAGTGCTAAACTCGATCTTAGGCGACCATGGAAGACGCGTAGGTTTTCAAAGAAAGAATGTTGAGGGGCAGAAAGCAAGAGAAATCAGTTCAGCCAATGGTGTTGACCATCATCGCTTGGGTACAAGGAAGGACGCCAAGGCTAGTGGATAGAATACAAGGGAGTTACTTGAGGACAATGAGAAAGTAATAGGGAAACGACAAACACACTCAGCTTCTGACGACTTTTCAGTGGCAATGCACAGGGTGTGGGTTATTGAGATTGATAGAAAAGAAGAATGAATAAACTTGTATTGCAGTAAAGATAGCTAACCGATATATATATATATATATATATATATATATATATATATATATATATATATATATATATATATAAGTCAGCATCTATATGAAGTAACAGAATCTTACACGGTGTAACAGAAAGTTAACAGTAGTCTAACTAATTGACAAACTGTAACAGAACTAATTAACTAACTGTACAAAATTACTATTTACAGACAATCTAAACATGCTGATATATATTAACAGCCTCCCTCAAGTTGGGAGATGAATGTCTTTCATTCCCAACTGGTGTAATAATGTGTGGAACAGAGTACGATGGAGAGCCTTGGTCAAAAGATCTGCTATTTTATCAGTAGAACGAATAGAAAGGAGATGAATGAGACCTGACTGAACACGTTCTCTGACAACATGACAGTCTATATCTATATGTTTGCTTCGTTCGTGAAAAGCTGGATTATGAGCTAAGTAGAAAACAGATTTATTGTCACAAAAAACTGAGATAGACAGAGATAAAGGCATGTGAAGATCCTTGAGTTAAAAAGAAAACCACTACAATTCATAGACCAGACTTGCAAGTGATCTTTATTCTGCTTCTGATGAACTTCTGGAAACTGTATTCTGCTTCTTAGATTTCCAAGCTACAAGAGCTGGGCCAAGAAAAATACAGAAACCAGAAATGGATCGTCTGGTATCTATGCAACAGGCCCAATCTGAATAAGAAAATGCAGATAAATTGAGATTATTGTCTGATGGAAAGAATAAACCTTTAGAAGGTGATCCCTTGATATAACAAAGAACTTTTGTGACAGCTTTGTAATAAATGTCCATTGGTTGAGCCATGAATCGACTAAGTTGTTGAACTGAATGTCAGGTCTTGTGGTTGTGAGATAGAGAAGACGTCCAACAAGTCTTCTATATGCAGCAGCATCATGAAAGAGAATTTGTTGATCCTTTTGTAGTCTAAAAGAAGGATCTATAGGTGTAAGAGCTGGTTTAGCAGCTAGTAAACCTGCATCTGATAAGAGTTCTAATGCATATTTTCTTTGGTTGAGAATGAGACCTATTTTTTAACGTGCTACTTCAAGTCCCAAGAAAAATCGAAGGGAACCTAAGTCCTTAATTTTGAAAAGATGATCTAAATGTTGTTTTACATGCTGAATCTCCTCTTTGTAATTTCCTTCTATGACAATGTCATCTACATATATTAGAAGAGCAATAAATGAACCATTGTGATGTTTAACCAATAAAGAATGGTCTGCTGCAAATTGAATATATCCTAGAGAGAAAAGAGATGTGGTTAACTTTGCATTCCATTGTCTACTGGCTTGTTTAAGACCATATAGAGAACGTTGAAGTTTACACAATTGATTCGGTTTGGTAGAACTGATCCCTGGAGGAAGAGTCATATAAACATCTTCACTTACATCACCATGGAGAAAAGCATTGTTAACATCTAATTGCTCTAGTATCCACCCCTTTTCTACAGCAATAGATAACAGAATCCGAACAGTAGTAAGCTTCACTACAGGAGAAAAGGTGTCTATGTGATCAATACCTTTAACCTGGTTGTAACCTTTTGCTACCAACCTGGCCTTATAACGTTCGATGGAGCCATTTGCTTTGTACTTTATTTTGTAAACCCAATTGCATCCAATAGGTGTGGTATTAGGAGGAAGCTCAACAATGGACCATGTTTGATTCTATTCTAATGCTATGATTTCATTCTGCATAGCCTTTTTCTAATGTAACACCCCGTGTTAACCCGGTTTGTTAACATACTATCGTATTAAGCCACGCTTAATTAAAATGAGGAATATCTTTTTCTTTAATTCAATTATGACGTCATTATACTTAGCCAAGTTGATTACTTAATTTCATAAAATATCACTTGTATGTAAATTATAAGTCAACTAACTGAATACCTCATATATAATATTAAAGTGAATATCTAAAGTCACGGATCTACAACACGTAGTCCGGACAACATCCTGATACATTAATCAACTAATGTCTGAAAACATAAAGACAAGTCAATGTAGCATGGACAATCCCTATGCTCACCAAATTAGGCAACAATGCCCAACAAGTATCAACAGCAATACTAATAACTTTGTAGCTAAAAACATAAGAGCAGTAAACAGCATCCAGCATCAGCTCATAACAGCAAATCATCATAAGTAGCATATAACATGCATCAACTAAGCTCTGGCCTACTGCCACTATGAGTCTCAACCCCTGGGTTCCCTGAACCTGGAATAAGCGTCCCCAAACGTGGGGTGAGATCTCTAAACAAGAAATCTCAGTAAGACAAGGGCTCCTCAAGGATCTTCCACCCCAAGCTCACTTACATTTGCAATATAAGTTCCAAAAGCAGTAATTTCCATTATAATTTCCAAAAGTATGTAGTGCAACAGATATTCATGCCATGTCTGTTATCACTATTCTACTGGCCAGAGAAAATACAGGAATACATCTATTACCCACATAGTAGTACAAGGAACATCGCTTGCACCTCACCCACAGCCTCACCATGTTGTATGCGCCACATGCTCAGGCTTACCGTATAGGTGGACCCACATACATATCATAAAAGTACATTGCATATAAAAGCTCAACAGCATTTCCAAAACATCAAAAGCATGTAACACAACATGAATATAACCATATCCCCATGGGACATGGTGGAACCACAACATGGCTAAACCGAGGACACGAAAGCTTACCTTGCAAGCTAACTATCCAAGCCAAGAGTCCACACAAGCTCAACACCCTCAAACAACTCAATCACAATCTGATTAAACAGTAATTCATCATTAATAACCATTACTAAAGGTTACATTAAGTGATTAAGACTTCCCATCTCATTTTAACTCGTTAAAGGCATTTTCTGCAGGAGGTATTCGAATACTCCCCGATGAGTATTCGAATACTCCAGCTCTCCAGAAAGTATCCGAATACTTTCACTCAAGTATTCGAATACGACAATGTATCCGAATACTTTTAAACAAGTATCCGAATACCACCAAGTATCCGAATACCAAACCCCAAGTATTTGAACACTATTCATTATTCGACTACTTCTTCAAGGGTAATCGAATACTTTTCTTCCCATAAAAGTATCCTAATACTCCAGCGAGGAGTATTCGACTACCTGTGAATAAGTATTCGAATACCATACGAAAAGTATTCGAATACTTCTTCACCAGAATGCAGAAATACGAACAGACTTCTGCATAATGCCATTTTTAAGGGTCCTCATGCGATTGGGAGTCCAATGACTCCATAAACAGATGTTTATAAGCATGTTATGAACTCAGAAACACATCTCTTGACTTAAATGGTCCAAGTTTCCATTTTTAATCGGTTAGACAAGCTTAAAACCTCAAAATTACAAAGAGGTGATCATATATACCTCCAAGGCATCAAGACTCCGAAAATGAAGCAGAAAAGAAGCCTCCAACACAACACCAAGGTTCTGACTTCACAAGGGTACGAAAATATACTTCAAGCTTGACCTTTTAAGCCAAAAGGTTGCTTCTTGAAGCTCAAGAAGCCAAGAACTAGCCCCACTCATACAAACTCAGACTAAACAGCCCCTAACACTCCCAACCAACAGCAAGAAAAACTCAGAGATGCTTCATAACTCACCACTAAGGCTACCTCACACACACACAAGTGTTTAAGTGGCAAGAACAAGGAGAAAGGTGACACCTTTGGCTCACAAGAGGGAAAGGAAGTGAAAGTGGCAAGGAGAGAAATGGACAGCAGCCAAGACTCCAAAATCTCTCATGTAGCAATGTAGTAAACTGACCTAGGGCATTGTGCCACTAGCTTATATAGGCCCATTTAAGTTAAATCACACGGTATTAACGCTAATTGTTACGCAAAATATTTTAATCTCAAACTTTGGAATCTTAACCTACTCATTTTTCTAAGATTTGTCATATTTTTATTTTATTTTTCGGAGCACCTTCACGCTTTTCCATAGCCAGTATCAGTCCTGGCACCAGTTCTCATTATTTTGAATTGAAACTAGTTTTAAAAGTCATACATATTATTCTAGTAATTATCATGCAGTTATTATAATTTTCCGGGATACTTCTCTGGTACGCATTTATACTAGGTAGTAGAACCGGTATATGCGCTTTTCGTCCGAAAAGCGACTTTCAGCATTATTACTCTCTTTCTATAATTATTAGAGCCTCATAATAATTATTAGGGTTAATTATGGAATTATTTCCTAATTCTCACATTTAATTAATTAATCTCCTTAATTAGCGGTGCGGGTTCTTACATCCAACATTCATGTTGAGAAGCTTATAAGTAGGATTTGGGTTCAATATTGGTGACAGTGTTTAGACATAAACTTTTATAGTTGGGAGAACAATGACTATAAGATAAAACTTTAGAAAGAGGATATGGGTTAGATTTGATACCTGAGGCAACATTGGTACCAGAAGAAGTCGATAGGGACACATGAAAATCCTGTAAATACTTGGGTGTAACATGTGGTCTTGATGAACGTCTAATTTGGGGATTCTGGATTTGTTGAAGATTTGAGTCAGAATTTTCAGATGGTGAAATGTTATGATTTGATGAAATAGATGTGGTATACTATTCGGTTGAAGTGGTTTCTGGTGTGGTAGTTGTGGTATACTGGTGTGGTATAGGAGGTTGGAGTATTTCGTAGTTAGAAAAAGGAATAGTAGGTTGATAGGTGTCTATGTTTTTAGCAGTTTTATATTCAGAGGAAAAAGGAAATTCACTTTCATAGAAAATCACGTTTCTAGATATTGTAATACTGTAGGTAGAAAAGTTAAAAAGAGTATAACCTTTTGAACCTTGTCTATATCCAATGAAGGCTATTTTGTGGGCTCGAGGATCAAATTTTGTGCGGTGTGCTTGTAAAGTTGTGGCATATGCAAGGCTTCCAAAGACTTTTAAGTGTGTAAGTTATGGAGGTTTATTGTATAGTAGTTCATAAGGTGTTTTGTTTGTAAGAAGTGGAGTGCAAGTACGGTTTATAATGTGTACAACATGTGATATAGCATAGCACCAAAGATTAATAGGTAGTTTGGCTTGAAAAGATAGGGCCTGGCTACATTTAATATATGCTGGTGTTTACGTTTTGCAACCCTATTTTGTTGGGGTAACTCTACACAAGAACACTGGTGTTCTATGCCTTTAGAAAGATAAAAATCATTCATAAGGAATTCTGCTCCATTGTCACTCCTGATGATTTTTATGGATGAGTTAAATTGGTTTTCAACATAAGAATTAAAGTGCTTTAAGTTGATATGTGTCTCAGTTTTATTCTTTAAAAGAATAACCCAAGTAGATCGTGTGAAGTCATCCACTATTGTGACGAAATAATGATGACCATGTAAAGAAGTGGTTGAAAAGGCCCCCCAAATGTCAGTATGTGTCAACTGAAAGGGAAATGTAGATTTTATTTTGCTTGAGCAATAAGGTAATTTTCGTTGTTTGGAGAAATGACATACATCACATGAATCTATGTTATTACATGAAATGAAAGGAAAAGAAGATGACATAGTCTTCATAATTGAGATAGCATGTCTTGTAACCTGGTGAAAATCCATGCTTGAGATAGCATGTTTCAATGGTGTGATTGGTTCTTTTGCAGTATGTGCATAATTTATTCCCCCGACCTCTACCTTGACCAAAGCGAGTTTGTCCTCTATCTATTGGTCCTCTTGGTCTTTGTTCAGCACCATTAATGAAAGTTTGTGAATCTTGGAATCCAGAAATGTTAGCTCTTATTTTCAAGCGTCTTTCTTGCTGAAGAATAAGAGACAATACTTTGTTAACACAAGGAAGAGGGTCTAACAACATTTCCTGAGCTCTCACATGCTCGAATTGATCATTTAAACCCTTGAGAAATCTTATCACATAGTCTCTTTCACGAGTATCTTTGATCTGTGTTGCAGCACTAAATTCACATGATGGCAGAATTGGTTGTAAACTTTCTAATTCATCCCATAGAATTTTTAATTGGGTGAAATAGTGAGAAATGGATCTATCTTCTTGTTGAAGTTTGAAGATTTCATCTTGAAGATCAAAATTTCTGAATACATCAGTTTGAGCAAATCTATCTTTCAAATTGTTCCAGACATCATCAGCTTTGTCCATCCAAAGAACAGATTGTGCAATTTGTAGATACAATGTATGTTTTGATGATAACAAAGTGGCAACAACAAAAAGGCAAGATCATTGGATCAAGAGCAACAATGAATAATTAGAAGAACAATAACAAGATCAAAGACAACTAACCATGGAGAACATCTAAGAGAAACTCAATATCATAACCATGGTGAAAAATGATCAAAACCAACAAAGTGTCAAGCATTGTCATATTCAACAAGTCAAAGCATCAAGTTCAAGAAAAGATCCAAGACACAAGACATGCAGCTAAGTCTAAAATCGTATTTAGAATATATCTTTAGGACTTACAATATATGTGAGGGTATATGATAGATTGCATTACATGAGCTCAAAGTTTTTCTCAAAGTAAATGTGTTTTTCAAATTGTATAATCATAACCTTTATATACTTGAAAGAATTTTGAAAAATTCATGGAAAAGATCCTTGACATTTTTTATAACTTCAAAACATATTTATCAAGTCAAGATCTTTCACAAAAAGTAGTTGGAAGCAAGCTAGAACACATTTGAACTTAAATTTTGTTGCTTAACTTCGCTGCTGCCTTCCATACAATTTTTCGCATCTAAGATGATTGATTTGGATCTTGTGTTTTTCATAAAATTTGTAAATCTCTCTTTTATCTTTCCAACGAAACCAAGATCATATCAATCCGACAAGTATAACTCAAATTATAGCCAAAATACGAAACAGTGTTCTTGCTGTCAAGTTGGGAATCGATTACCACTGCGACAGATCCCAACGGCTATAAAACGGCTAGTTTTTCAAATGAGATCTCAACGGCTATAAAACGGCTATTTTTTCAAATGAGATCCCAATGACTATAAACGACTAATTTTCCAAGTGAGATCCCAACGGCTATAAATGGCTAGTTTTTAATGAAAACACTATATATGCATTTCCAATGACTCAAAAACATTAGGCATCATTTCTACACATATTAAGCATACTTTGAGAGCTTCGATACTATCACTTGCATATTCTTTCATATCTTGCAAAGATCCAACATATTTGAGCTCATATCTTGAAAATCCATATACCCGTAGTGCTTCAAGTTGTATATCCACACTTTGAGAGTGTATATTCATTTCTAAATATTTCCTTCCTTCTATTCTTGAGTTGAAAGGGTTGTGAGACCCATTTTTTGAGAGGTGGCCAAATACCTAAGTAAATTTGGAGCGAATTGTAAGGTTACCAAGTACACGTAAACTTGGAGATTGAAAGGTATCCAAGAACCCGAAGTCTTGGAAGATTGTAAAGGTTTGTCAAGCACCCGTGAAACTTGACCATTAGTGAAAGAGTTGATCGAGTGGCTTCAATCTGGACGTAGGTCACAAGTGATGGTGACCGAACCAGGATATATTGTGTTAGCAATTCTCTAAACTATGAACTCTTTATTTCTAGCACTTTAATCGCTTCTTTGATATCTTGTACGTGCTAGTATAAGTTCTATAATTGTGATATATATATATATATATATATATATATATATATATATATTATGGATTGTCTAAATGTATTGATTAACTTTTCACATATCAAAGTTTGCTTGAAATGATTATTTAGAAGCTAGAAGGTGACTTTTGCGAAAATTTTGTAATACTCAATTCACCCCTTATTGAGTATGGAAGCCACAATCCTAACAAAATTGAATTTGAAATAGAACGATGAAGCCAAGAAGTTACCATAGTATTACATCTCTCCCATGCGCCAAAGAGAGGATCGTTTTTATCTGGTTTCTTGATACTTCCATCAACAAAACCTAGTTTGTTCTTGGATAAAAGTGTCATGCGCATTGATCTTTGCCATGTGTGAAAGTTCTTTCCATCCATTGGAGGAGATACCAAGATTAATGATGGACTTTCATTAGGATACAAGTAGTAAGGGTTGGACTCCGGTGCTGCACCTTGAGTCGGAACTATTGGTGTTGCCATCTTCTTTGAAGAATTGCTCAAAAGAAAAAGGTTGAAGAAGAATTAAAGAAGAACAAGATGGGTGTGGATACCAGAGCTCTATGTGAGCTATGATACCATATTGAGATTGATAGAAAAGAAGAATGAATAAACTTGTATTGTAGTAAAGATAGCTAACTGATATATATATATATATATATATATATATATATATATATGAATCAGCAGCTATATGAAGTAATAGAATCTTACACGGTGTAACAGAAAGTTAACAGTAGTCTAACTAATTGACTAACTGTAATAGAACTAATTAACTAACTATACAAAATTAATATTTACAGATGATCTAAACATGATGATATATATATTAACATGGGTCTCGAGACTGATATTACCCATACCAATACGTCACAAGCCAAATTGAGTGCCCCTGCTCAACCGATTGCACAAGCCAATCATAATGGAGCCCATAGATTTCCAACCAATCAGGACACCGATAATGGGATCAACTTACCCTCGTCTAAAATGTTCCCTCTACAAACAAGAACCATGGATTAGCTTCTTCCCATTCAATCCGAATCGTCCATCATAAGCTTCCAATGTCCGGCCAACCATCTTGGACCTTGAGGACAAGGTCAATTTTAATAAGCCGAGACCTATAGCAGACTCAAGTGGAACCAGGCCCAGGAGACAAATCAGATAAACCAAATATTTATTGGATTATGTGAAGTGAAGCCCATTAACTAATAAGTCTAGTATTTAAATAATTTATTATCTAATTTAATACAAAATTAATTAAACTGGTTGAAGGGCCAGACTATGGCAGACTTGGCCTTCATGGCTTAGGCCTAGTAAAAATATGTTGAGTCTATCTGGCCAATTAACCTATTAAGAGCTTGGTTTATAGACAATGTCTGGCCTACTCTTAAAAAATGAAAAACCTAACGTGGCCCATTAATTTTTGATAATATGATAGTTCATATATTTAGATAAAAATTGTAAAATGCATTATATCAATTAACATTTAAAAATATAATTTAGACAAAGTGAAGTTGAATAAAAGAAATTAAAATTTTAAGAATTTAAAGTTCCTAGTAGCGCTAATTTCACAAACTTTTATTTCACAAAAAATAGCAAAAATATTAAAATGAGGGTCTTTGTATTCGTGACGAAAACTTAAACTTTTCGGTAGGGGTTTTAACGGGCCGAAATTTAGTCTTACAAGGCTAAGCCTGTGTTTAAATGTATCAGACTGACCAAGTCTGTTATCTGTTATAAATATAATTTTCGGCCTGTGAACTGACTTATTTATAAATAATAAAAGTCTGGTTTAGCCTGTTAAAAAAAAATAAGATAACAAAAATTCATCCAAACAGAATATACAATCAACAAAATTAGTAATTTCATAAATATTCATAAATTCAATAATCCAAAAAACATAATATAGAACAAAATCATTCACAAACTCTGTTTAACCAATAAAATGAGGTAAAATGGATTGAGGAGAAAAAGAGGGCTATTATAAGTGGTTTAAAAAATATAAAATAATATACTAGGCCAGCCTGAGAGGCTCTAAGGTCGAGATTTTGATTTGGAGCCTAAAACCTTTTTATTAAACGAGCTTTTATATAAGTTCAAGCTTGGTGCCAATAACCAATTTTAGACATATAATCTCAGGTCTTCACAAATCGAGTCAAAGACCCATATTTCGTTTAGCACCCTACTTTTCAGCCATTCATACTTATTTCTGTGTTGTACCAAAGAATATATTTGTGAAGTTTTTGCGTTTATGCAATTATAATTTATGGAAAAAGCGTGTGTCATTTTAAAGGAGGTAAATTTGTGTTATTTTAAGAGAGAGAAAGAGATGGATAAAGGAGGAGAGAGAATTGACAAAAATAAATAAATAAAGATGTTAGTCCCATTTTTATTTTATTTTTTGAAAAAAAAAAGTGAAACTCACGTCTTGACATAAGAGTAAAAGAATATAAATCGTGTAATAAACACTTTTCCGTGTTATTAGCAACTCAGCCGGTAACTTCGCGAAACTTGAGACGAAAATTCAAAGCGCCTATAATTCAATCCACGCGTTGATTCCATTGCTGTTGTTGAAATTTGGTCGCTAAGCTATAAAAATATGTCACATCTTGAACGAGTTGATTACACTTTCTGAAAGATAGCTTGCGATTTGAGTCATTCATATATGGAATATTCAAGTTTGATTATAGGTAATACAATTCACGATGTAACAACTAATGATGTTGTTTGTACAAGCTATCTCGAGTCCAAATTACAAAATTCAAGATAGACAATGGATATATTAAAAAAAAAAAGGAGAAGTGTACCAATATTTCTGTGATTTTTTCTATCACATATCTTCATATGGTTTATAAAAAGGAAAATCATAATATCTTTTACATAACACTGTTAAATATTACTCAATTCCTTTTAACTTTGGCCCTAAAATCATTATTTAGTAAAATAAAACTTAGAATCTTGCTCAGCTATCATTAAAAAATTAGAAATTAAAAAATTTATAAGATTAATAATATTAAAATTGCTTAAAATAATTTGACCTTAATTTGATTAAGATAGAACTCCCCATGTTATGAAAGAATAGAACAAAAGTTGTAGAGAGGGAAAAATATTTGGCACATTTTGTTTCGTTATATTGTATTTAGAGTGTAAATTATAAGTGGCATAATTTTATGAAGGAAAAAGTTTATATCAATCTATAGTAAGATATTTCAATTAAAATAATAAAATAAAACATTATAATATTTATTAGAATTAATCGCTGTATAGAATTCAATAAAAGATAAAAAAAAATTGATTAATGACTGCATATATTAAAAGAATTAAATTAGTATGGATTATATTTACCGAAAAAAATTAGTATGGATTATTACAACTAGGGGTGGTAAACGAAATAAAGATTGATATAAATTTATAATGTTTTAATAAAAATTATCTCTAATCAACATCACCTTAATCCCAAATTAATTGGAAATAGATGAACCCACATGAAAGATATAAAATTATTGAAAAAAATAATAATATATATATATATATATATATATATGTATATATAAATAAATAAAAGTGAAAAAAGAAAGGAACAAGAAGAAGTGGGGGAAATGAAGGGGAAAAGGACTAAAAAGGGACCATCTGGAACATAGGAATAACCACGGGTCTAACCCTCCACCATACTTATAGCTTTTCTCCATTCCGTTCTAAGACATACCATCCGCCAATCTATATCCCACTCCATTAAATCTTGTTTTACTACCTTCACCCAAGTAAGTTTCGGCCGACCTCTGCCTCTTTTTGTGTTGAGCTCTTGGTAACAAACTTCTGTTCTTACAGGAGCATCCAGGGGTCTTCTCATCACGTGCCCAAACCACCTCAATCTATGTTCTCTCATCTTCTCGGCAACCGGTACTACTCCGACCTTTCGTCGAATATCTTTATTTCTTATCTTATCCATCTTTGTGTAACCACACATCCACCTTAACATCCTCATCTCTGCTACTCCCATCTTATGCTCATGTTGCCTATGTGTTGGCCAGCATTCCGCTCTATATAACATTGCCGGTCTTACTGCCGTTTTATCGAATTTTCCTTTTAACTTAAGGGGGATTTTGCGGTCACACAAAAACCCAGATGCATTACGCCATTTCATCCACCCTGCTCTGATTCTATGATTAACATCCTCATCAATCTCTCCACCTTTTTGTAAAATGGAGCTCAAGTATTTAAAAGCATCTTTTTTGGGTACCTCTTGACCAATTAAATGCACGGGCTTTTGGTCCCCATCTCATACCAGAGAAAACTCACACTTCAGATACTCATTCTTGCTTCGACTTAATGTGAATCCTTTGGATTCCAATGCGCTTCGCCACAACTCAAGTTTTCTTTTAACACCCTCCTTGCTCTCATCAATAAGCACAATATCGTCTGCAAAAAGCATACACCATGATACTTCCTCTTGAATATCTTTTGTTAGTTCATCCATAACTAAGGCAAAAAGATAAGGACTTAGAGCCGACCCTTGGTGTACACCAACCGTGATAGGAAAATAACTTGATGTTCCGTTACAAGCTTTTACACATGTAGTAGCCCCATCATACATATCCTAGATTGCCTTTACATACTTTGATGGAACCTTTTTCTTCTCCAGAACCCACCATAAAACTTTCCTTGGAACCCTATCGTATGCTTTCTCAAGGTCTATGAACACCATATGCAAGTCCTTATTCTTTTCTCGGTATCTTTCCATAAGTTGTCGCATCAAGAAAATGGCTTCCATGGTACATCTTCCTGGCATAAATCCAAATTGATTTACAGAAACCTTGGTATCTCTCATCAAGCGATGTTCAATAACCCTCTCTCACAACTTCATAGTATGGCTCATTAGCTTAGTGCCTCTATAGTTTGAACAATTCTATATATCTCCCTTGTTTTTGTAGATAGACACAATCATACTTTTCCTTCAAGCATCAGACATCTTATTTGTCAGGAGAATCTTATTGAAAAGATTGGTCAACCATTTTATTGCCACATCCCCTAGTCCTCTCCACACTTCAATAGGGACACCATCAGGCCCTAAGGCTTTATTAGTCTTCATCCTCTTTAAAGCTTCCTTAACTTCATGTGTAATAATTCTGCGTACAAAAATTATCTCTAATATAATGTTTAAATTTATTACAACTGAATTCTATACATCGATTAACTCTAATAAAAACTATAATGTTTTATTTTATTATTTTAACTGAAATGTCTTACTATAGATTGATATAAATTTTTTCCTTCATAAAACTATGCCACATATAATTTACACTCTAAATACAATATAACGAAACAAAACGTGCCAAATATTTTTTTTCTCTCCACAACTTTTGTTCTATTTGTTCATAACATCGGGAGTTCTATCTTGTTCAAATTAAGGTCAAATTATTTTAAGCATTAATTTTAATATTATTAATCTTATAAATTTTTAATGATAGCTAGGCAAGATTCTAATTTTTATTTTATTAAATAGTGTTTTCAAGGGAAAAATTGGAAGAATTGAGTAATATTTAATAATGTTAAGCAAAAAGACATTGTGGTTTTTCTTTTTGCAAACCATATGAGCATATGTGATAAAAAAATACAAAGACATAAGTGATTCTGAAGTAAACCTCAGAAGTATTAATGAACCTTTCCCTTTTATTTAATAAGATAATTAAAATGTTAAGCGAAAATTTTAAAATTTTAATTTGGACCTAATTTGAGCATTTTTGAGATAAAAATGCAAATATGCTAAATTTTGTAAAGCCCTAAAATTTAATTAGATAAATATTATATCTTACTTGAATCATGACTCTTATGAGATTAAAAGTATAAGCTTTTGTTATCAAAAAAAAAAAAAAAAAAGCATAAGCTTTAAGTTATTAATTGGGGGGAAGGATATTGTAACAACCAAGTTTGTGTTACTACCATGTTACTACCAGTCAATCTCACCGTTAGATCGATTATGTTGATCTAACGGTTATATTTATTTCCATCTATATATGGTTATGATTCCCGAAATTTAAAATAAAAGCATTAAATATGGGAAATCATGACCATACAAAAGTGAAAATAAATATAAAATATTAAATTTGGGAAATCATGACCATACAAAGATGAAAATAAATATAACCGTTGGATCAACATAAGCGATCTAACGGTGAGATTGACTGGTAGTAACATGGTAGTAACACAAACTTGGTTGTTACAATATCCTTCCCCATTAATTGGTGAAAAGAGAAGGGAATGACAAATTTGTCTTTTCGTAGGATTAATTAGTATTTTTTTTTAAAAAAAGCCTACTTCAGTTTTTCCTCTTCCTCTTCTTCTTCCTCTCTTCCCCATAATCGCCCCTCTCTTCCAATTTACTCTATGCCCCTAGTCCTCCTTGCAAGCATAGGATTTTGCTTCTTCCCTCATTCGATTAAGGTAAGAGATAATCAATTGATTGGAATATCTTGATGAAAGAAAAAGGGGCTAGGGTTTGAGATTGAGTAAAGAATTATTTTCATTGTTACCAACACTACTAAGTTTGACTTTCCATAGAGAAAATTAATCAGAATTGAAAGCTTTAGTTAGGAGTCTTGAATTTGGGGAAATCGCATATAAGGTAATTCCTTGGACTTTTGGAGGCTTAGCCCTAATTGAGTTCTATCATGATTCAAAAGAATCATGGTTTATTCCTGCATTTAAAGTTATTGTGGCATTTATGAGATAAAAGCATTATGTATATGCATGAATAATAAGTATGGTAATGAGTAATGCCTTGTGCTATGAGATAAAGATATGATCTGTTATAGAGAGAAATATAACCATTCATGCTATGAGTATTATAAGCAATTACTTTGTATTTTGCATTGTTTGTGTTTATGATTGCTAAGAGATTTAGCCAAGTATGGGGCTTCTCTTGGGTAAATTAAGCCTAAGAATGATGACTGTTAGAATCCTGAGATCAATTACGAATTCTCCTAGGAGCCGAGCTCAAGGAGTAATCTGGTAGGTTTGAGATACCTTTAAGCGGTAATGGTTGCTATTATAATGTTGTGGCTTCCATGAGATGCTTATGTTGTTTTTGTATATATACATAATGGTTTTTATTTTGTGAAGTGCCTATCCATTTACGTAGGAAAGTGAACTAAGGTGAGGATAAAGTCCGAAAAAATCCTTGGAATTATTGGGATTGCATCTCACCCTTTTTGGGGACATATTGTAGGTTCACCAGGAGAAGGATCTGTTGGAGGTAATGATTTGAGAAAGAAAGGTTTAGAGGTACTTGAAGTATTACACCAAGAGACATCGAGTTTGGAATGCTCAACAATGTTACCTTCAGCTAGGAAACCCTAGAGATAATGCAAGCTACTGGGCTCCAGCCCATATGGACCCAAATAACCATGCTTTCACTTATTGGGAACATACTATTGGATTATATTATTAATGTATCCTACAATCTCCTCCTATGTTCAGCATATAACATAATCCAATAGAGTGATCAATGTAATGTTCAAACAAATATGAATCATTCACATCCAGTCTAAGACAATTAAGTCAGATCAATCAAAGAGTTTTAACGCTAACATATTAAACTCAATCGTCATTTTCAATCTAAATAAATAAATCATAATTATCACGAATCTATTCTGAGACCAACATACGAAAATAAATATTTTGAGTTTTAGATTCAATCTAGACTGATCCAAATCCCAACATCCAAAATAAGTCTCAAAATTAGAAATTAGGATTTTGGATGATTTTGTGAAAATTCTCAATTCCTTCCTCCCACTTTTTTAAACTCACAAACAAGATAAAGAATTATTAAAATCCTCTAATTCCGTTCATTTCTCTCCTAAAACTAACTCTCAAGCAAAGCCTTAAAGTTTTGGGTTAAAGCAGTTCTTTACATGATATCATAGCTTTAGTGACCATAAGGTCACGACTTCAATCCTTACCGCCCCTCATTTTCAAGTGAAATTAAATAAGTACAAGGTAAAATAAAAAAAATGAGGCATATTCAATATATACGCTTCAAACCAAAATGACTCTTGCATGAAGAAGTGTGTTGGAGAATGATATAAAAAAAAATCATCACTCAACATTATAAAATTTTGGGTTGAAGTGTTCTTTATATATGTATTAAAAAAATGATAAATAAGATTACCAAAAAAAAAGTAAATAAAATACTTTTGCTGCTAAACCAAATGCTTTACGGCTTGTGTAGTTTTATACGGCACAACTACATTTGTTTTTCAGCTTATAAATAAGTTGATTTAACGTTCATTGTATACGTGAAATTCAAAGCCTTGTGTAAAAGATGGGTCCAATTTCTCAAGCGAGAGAAATACAATGGATGGCAAGCATAACTATGATTAAAAAAAGAAGCCCGTATATATCAGTTACGTTATTTACCTCGTATAATTAGATGTGTATTCGAGTTTGTGTGAAATTGTCGAGGCTATAAAATTAGAACGTGGATAAGTATTATATAAAAAATAATATTAAATTAATCATAATTAAATACTATAAATTACAAAAATATTAAATAAAGTACAGATGAGGTAGAATCCTTTGACATCGGTGTCAAATTTAAAATTTGACACCTCATCTGAGAATCATTAGATAAAAAAAAAAATCAATAGTGTCACATGCTTACAAATCAGAGCCATTGATTTTTTTTGATCTAATGGCTCTCAGATAAGATGTCAAATTTCAAATTTGACACTGGTGTCAAAGGATCCTACCTCTATATATATGTGTGTGTTTTTTTTTTGAAAAAGAGACTTCTCCTTTAATAGAAGAAGTCTCATTTTCCAAGCCAACCAATTTTTTATTTTTTATTTTCTATTTTCAAGGTGAATCTCATTCCCACTTCTTTTTATCTCATCTCCAACTATTTCAAGAAGTTGCAAGCTCATATTATTATAGTATTTTTCTATGCGAATAACTTGAACTTTGGTCTTTCAACAAGTGACAAATGATTTATATTGCTTCAAGGCTTGACATTTGTGAACATGAACACAAGAATAGATGTTAACGAACAGAAGTTCAATACTTCAATATAGCATTACGAATGATAATTGAGAAAATGAAAATGAAAATTGATTATTAAGAGAGATTGTGAATTAACAAAGAAGAATTAATAGCTACTATATTTCTTTAAATATTTGCTTACTTTTAGTGAAAAATTAATTTTAGCAGTCTGGACAATACAAAAAATTTAATTTTTTGTTTTTCTGGTGAAAAATCGAAAATTATGATTTCAGTAAAAAATATGATAATTGTTTATTTAAATAGTAATTTTAAACTTTTAAAACAAAACACGCCATTAGTCAAATTAAAAGCCAAGAAATGCATAATTAGTACATAGATTATCTTATATGGGTGTGCTTTTTCTGCTGTTACTATCTGCAGTAAGCCCAATACGACATCGTTTTGAGGCGAAAATCATGGTGTTTTTCTAATTTTAATTTATTTTAGGGTTATAATAGTCTTTCTATTTATAATTTTCAAGATTTCAATACCAAAATGACGTCGTTTTGGGAATAAATGCAGATAATTATCTGCAGAAACATTTTCAAAAAAAAAACACACACACACAGATATATATATATATATATATATATATATATAGAGAGAGAGAGAGAGGTAGATCCTTTAAAACTAGTGTCAAATTTGAAATTTGACATCTCATCTGAGAGCCATTAGATCAAAAAAAATCAATGGCTCTGATTTTTAAGCATGTGACACCATTTATTTATTTATTTTATCTAATGGCTCTCACATGAAGTGTCAAATTTCAAATTTGACACTGATGTCAAAGGATTTTACCTCATCTATACTTTAATTAATATTTTTAAAATTTATAGTATTTAATTATGATTAATTTAAGGGTAAAGGATCTCTCAAGTCACTTGATATAAAGTTATTTCCGGTGAGCCAAAACGACATCATTTTGGGACGGAAATCAAGGTGTTTTTGTAGTTCTAATATATTGCAGGGTTATATTAGTCTTTATCATTATAGTTTTTTAATTTTATAACCCAAAACGACGTCATTTTGAGCTCACTGGAGATAACTTTATCTCTAGTGACTGGAGAGATACTTTTCCCTTAATTTAATATTTTTTATATAATACTTATCCACGTTCTAATTTTATCGCCTCGACAATTTCACACAAACTCGAATACACATCTAATCATACGAGGTAAGTAACATAAGTGATATATACGGGCTTCTTTTTTTTAATCATAGTTATGCTTGCCATCCATTGCATTTCTCTCGCTTGAGAAATTGGACCCATCTTTTACCCAAGGCTTTGGATTTCATGTAGACAATGAACGTTAAATCAACTTATTTATAAGCTAGTAACGTCTATTCTAACTTTCAATTTACAATGTATAACGGAAAAATTAAATTACAACTTTATTACAGAAATGTATAACGGAAAGATTAAATTACAACTTTAGGGATAGGATATTGTGACACCCAAGTTATGTTACACCCAGTCAATCTCACCGTTAGATCGCTTATGTTGATCCAACGGTTATATTTATTTCTATCTTTGTATGATCATGATTTCCCAAATTTAAAGTGAAAGCATTAAATATGGGAAATCATAACCATACAAAGGTAGAAATAAATATAAAATATTAAATTTGGGAAATCATGACCATACAAAGATGAAAATAAATATAACCGTTGGATCAACATAAGCGATCTAACGGTGAGATTGACTGGGTGTCACATGGGTGTAACATAACTTGGGTGTCACAATATCCTATCCCACAACTTTATTACAGAAACGTATAACGGAAAAATTAAATGAGAATAGATTTGAATTCATGTTTTGAATTCAAATTTCAATTCAACTATAATATGCAGCTTTTCTACATCACTTTCATGTCAGAACCTAAGAAAAACAGAGCAACAAAGCCCCAACCAAAAAATAAATAAAAATTCCCGAACATCATCCTGGCATCTGCATATTAAAAAACCAAAATCCCTCTTCTCTTTTCGGTACATAGATTAGTGAATCACCATATTTTAGTTTTGAATAAAAGAGTTCTTGCAATGTGTGATTGCTCCTTGTATTGCATTATTCAACTCTTACACCGTCGAAGTGTCACCGGATAATATCCCTCCGGCGACTCTGCTTCCGGAGTGGCTCAACGATGATCTCATCGATGAAGGAAAGTAAGAAACGAATTTTTTCCTACGGAGAGGGTATCTCAAGTTTCCCGAGAAAGAATGAGAAACCACACTCTTTGTTTCTTTCCTCCCATTAATTTCCTTTGTGGATATCTCTGTTTTGGTGATCAGGGACGACGCTGTTCTCTTCTGTTGTTGTTGTTGCTGCGACTTTGTTTGAGTGACAGCTTCTCATACAATGGCTTCACCTTCTTCATATACTTCCTAATAACCTCTTTGGCAGTGTTGCTCGTGCGCTTCATCGACGACCCAAAAATGCTTTCTGGGTGGCTGGTTTTGGGGTTATGTTTGCGAAAAACAGAGTAGAATTTTGAGAAGTAATTGATGGTGGTCTTCTTGTTGTGAAAGTGCTTGAAGTCGTCATCCTCTGTTACGTAGCTGGGACGAGAAGAGTCATCGCGGTCAAGGAATACTACAGCGGCGGAGTCGCCATAATTATTACATTTGTCATCAAATATTGAATTACATGAGTCACCATAATTCAGAAGATGAGTTGCAAATAATTCAAAAATAATTCAGGTTGATGAGTTGCCATAATTCAACCAAATAATTCAGGTTGATGAGTCGCCATAATTCAGGTTGATGAGTCGCCACCCCCTGCGCTTTAGTAATAATGGATTATACTATATTTCAGAAGCATTGACCATTCCCTCAAAGTATTGTAAATCAATTGCACAATCGAAGTGACCAACACTCTAACTCAAAAGTCTCAAACTCTGTCCATGCAATGTAGAGACGAGATAGAGAGAAGAAGAGGTGGGAAAAAAGGAAAATCCTACATGCTTCCACCATCACCATCTCATTCATTGTCATCATCTTCTTCCTCAGATTTCGAGTTCACCGTCTCCATCTCACCCTGCAAATCCTCCACCCCCGCCGATGAACTCTTCTACAAGGGCCAGCTCCTCCCTCTCAACCTCTATGCTCGCATCTCCATGGTCTGCAATCTCATCCTCTCCTCCTCCACCGCCGCTCGCGACTCCACCGCTGTAGTATTCCCTGACCACGATGACCCTTCTCATCCCAGCTACGTAACAGAGGATGACGACTTCAAGCGCCTTCACAACAAGAAGACCACAAACAATTACTTCTCAAAATCCTCCTCTATTTTTCGCAAACATAACCCTAAAACCCGTCACCCAAAAAGCGTTTCTGGGTCCTCGATGAAGCGAAGGAGCAACACTGCCAAAGAGGTTATCAGGAAGTATATGAAGAAGGTGAAGCCATTGTACGAGAAGCTGTCACTCAAACAAAGCCGCAACAACAACAACAACAACAACAACAACAGAAGAGAACAGCGCCATCCCTGATCACCAAAATAGAGATATCCACAAAGGAAATTAATGGGAGGAAAGAAACAAAGAGTGTGTTTTCTCATTCTTTCATCGATGAGATCATCGCCGAGCCACTCCGGAAGCAGAGTGGCCGGAGGGATATTACCTAGTGACACTTCGACGCTGGAAGAGTTGAATAATGCAATACAAGGAGAAATCACACATTGCAAGAACTCTTTCATTCAAAACAAAAATACGGTGATTCACTAATCTATGTACCGAAAAAAGAAGAGGGCTTTTGGTTTTTTAATATGCAGATGCCAGGATGATGTTCGAGAATTTTTATTTATTTTTTGGTTGGGGCTTTGTTTCTGTCTCTTTGCCTTAGAATCTGACATGAAAGTGATGTAGAAAAGCTGCATCTTATAGTTGAATTGAAATTTGAATTGAAATTTTGAATTCAAATCTGTTCTCATTTAATCTTTCCGTGATACGTTTCAATAATAAAGTTGTAATTTAATTTTTCCGTTATACATTTTTGTAATAAATTTGTAATTTAATCTTTCCGTTATACATTTCTGTAATAAAGTTGTAATTTAATTTTTCCGTTATACATTGTAAATTGAGAGTTAGAATAGACGTTACTAGCTTATAAAAAAGTTGATTTAACGTTCATTGTCTACCTGAAATCCAAAGCCTTGTGTAAAAGATGGGTCCAATTTCTCAAGCGAGAGAAATGCAATTGTACATGCAATGGATGGCAAGCATAACTATGATTAAAAAAAAAGAAGCCCGTATATATCACTTACGTTATTTACATCGTATAATTAGATGTGTATTCGAGTTTGTGTGAAATTGTCGAGGCGATAAAATTAGAACGTGGATAAGTATTATATAAAAAATAATATTAAATTAAGGGAAAAGTATCTCTCCTGTCACTGGAGATAAAGTTATCTCCAGTGAGCTCAAAACGACGTCATTTTGGGTTATAAGATTAAAAAATTATAATGATAAAGACTAATATAACCCTGCAAGATATTAGAATTATAAAAACACCTTGATTTCCGTCCCAAAATGACGTTATTTTGGCTCACTGAAGATAACTTTATCTCAAGTGACTTGAGAGATCCTTTACCCTTAAATTAATCATAATTAAATACTATAAATTATAAAAATATTAAATAAAGTACAAATGAGGTAGAATCCTTTGACATCAGTGTCAAATTTGAAATTTGACACATCATCTGAGAGTCGTTATAGCATTTTAAACAAGTGACAAATGATTTATATTGCTTCAAGGCTTGACATTTGTGAACATGAATACAAGAATAGATGTTAACGAACATATAGCATTACTAATGATAATTGAGAAAATGAAGATGAAAATTCATTATTACGAGAGATTGTGAATTAACAAAGAAGAATTAATAGCTACAATATTTCTTTAAATATTTGCTTAATTTTAGCGAAAAATTAATTTTAGCAGTCTGGACAATACAAAAAATTTAATTTTTTGTTTTTCTGGTGAAAAATCGAAAATTATGATTTCAATAAAACATATGATAATTGTTTATTTAAATAGTGATTTAAACTTTTAAAACAAAACACGCTATTAGTCAAATTAAAAGCCATGAAATGCGTAATTAGTACATAGATTATCTTATATGGGTGTGCTTTTACTGTTGTTACTATTTGCAGTAAGTCCAATACGACGTCGTTTTAAAGCGAAAATCATGGTGTTTTTCTAATTTTAATTTATTTTAGGGTTATAATAGTCTTTATATTTATAATTTTTCAAGATTTCAATAACAAAATGACGTCGTTTTGGGAATAAATGCAGATAATTATCTGCATTAACTGCAGAAACATTTTCCCCATCTTGTATTCAATCAACCAATTACTTGTAACAATGAGACATGTTTTGGCGGTTAGATTTATGTAAAATATTTTAAGCTTAGTATAATTTGTTAATCTTGTGTATGCCCAAATTATGAGTTTGACTTGACCTATATTTAAAAAATAAAAAGTTTGACCCAAATCTGTTAGCCTATTTAAGCTTATTGAGCATTTAATAATTAACATAATATTATTTTATTATTCAAAATTATTAAAATAATATAAGATGATATATGCTGGTCTATAAACTTATAAGTCAGGTTTTATAAAAGAAATTATATTTTACTAAATATAATAGGCCAAAGTAAAGTGATATCTGGCTCATTTTTTCCCATGCTCATTAGGAATGCCACGACACAAATATCCTGTGATCACAAGGTATAGAAAAACCAATATAGATTCTGCTCTAGTGAAGAAGGCAAACAAATGCTCAGTCATTTTGAAAGAATTAAGTTCTTATTTGATATAATGAAAAGATATAGAATTATCATTTTTTATTAGTAATATTTAATAAAAAAATTATTTTTTTCTTTTTACTTTTTATCTTTTAAAAAATAAATATGCATAAAAATAAATATGAAATTAATAAAATACTTCCTAAAGTGATTGTAACATAAAAAATGAGAATCATGCAAAAGATATGATTTGATTTGATTTATTAAAAATAGAAAATAATTTGATTTCTAAAATCTTTAAGATTTCCTTGATGTTAGGTTTTTTGTGAAGATGTTAAATAAAAAGTTTTTTTTGGATATTATGTTAAATAATTATTATGTAAAAGGGGTAAAATGTAAAATAAAAAAATAAAATCAATTACATTTTTATAGTTTCAAACATAAAAATTAAATCAATTAATATTCCATTTTGTTTAGATCAATTTTTTTTTCTAAATCAAGCAAAATCTTTTTGAATTCTAGTTAATTCCTAAAATAACTTCCCCTTTCTTTACCTTTTCTGATCCAAAAGGAAAAACCTTATAAAAATCAAAAGAAAACATTATCCTCCAAACAATATCCTTTTCCATGGATAACTATATTATCAAAAAAGAAATGGTTTTTATATCCATTACTTTCGTTTTATTCCGGCTTAGACACGTGGCGAAATACAAGAGAAAAAATGGAATAAATCTTATTTATTCAAGTTAAATAATATGACACAATTTTATGGGCATTTTCACCATTTTGCCCCTAATTATTTATTTAATAACCATTTTCCCCTCACTCAGAATTTATCTACCAATATGTCCCTCTTTAGTCGATTAAGCCAAAAATTTAATCGATTAAATGGTCAAAATAAGCAAAAATCGTTGACTTGAAGATTTAGTCGATTAAATCTCCCTATTTTAATCGATTAAATCTCCCTATTTTTTATAATAAAGAGGAAGATTTAATCGATTAATTTGAAGATTTAATCGATTAAATCTTCATTTGACCATTTAATCGATTAAATACTCAATTTAATCGATTAATGAGGGGCAGATTGGTAGATAGTTTGCAATCAGGGGCAAAATGGTTATTAAATAATTAATAAGTGGCAAAAGGGTGAAAAAGCCTATCACCGTCCCTTCTTTTATTGACAATTAATTAAGAGAAAGACATTTCTCATATTGCATCAGAAATATTTTCTCATTTTTATAACTCTTTGATTCGTATGTGATTTTTTTTAACAAATACGAGTCCCATCATTAATTAAATCACAATGTAAATTTTTTTTTATGCAACATGATAATATCAAAGTCCATTAATTAAATATTATAGTGTTTCGTTTATGAAAAAAAATATTATAGTGTTTCTTTAAGCTAAACATCACAATTCTTCTGTTATGAACTTTTAACTCTCACCCCTCCTTTTATTGAGGAATAATTAATATCATTTAAGTTGTACGACAATACCATGCATAATTTATAATTGCTTAAATGGTAAAGTTATCTATGAAACATTACAATTCTTCCATCATGATTCTGATTTTTTCTTTTTCTATTAATCAATATATCTTTCTATGCTTTATATTCAATATATTCAAAGAGAAAAAAAAATTCATTCAATTGTATTGTTTTATCAAATATTTTAATTTTTGGACAATAGAAAAAATAATAATAATTAAATTGTTATTATTATTAATAATAAATATGATACTTTTAAATTTATAGGATTCCAAATGTGAGATAAACAAAAATTATTTATGGTGTTATTATGTAAATATATAAATTTAATGTTAATAAAAAATAGTAATTATCATTTTATTATGCTAATTAAATACTAATTATTATTTATTAAGCTAATTATTAAATACCACTATCGGTCACCAGTACAATTGCTACGCTAGCGTTGTCGCCACTAGTTACATGTCATCACCACACCAACCATCACCATTGGCCACTACCAACTAGCCATAGCCACCCTAAACCACCAGGCACCAACCATTACTGCCACCATTAACCATAACCGCCGCCACCATTAACCATCATTGTTGTCGCTATCAGTCAGCTACCATAGTTGTCACCGGCCTTTTACCGGTGCCATCAGCACTACAACCGCCACCATCATCACTTTAACTGGTCAGCCCTACTTGCCACCCACTGTACCAACCGCCACCACTAATCACCAATATTGACAATTAATTTAAAATTGAATTTTAAAAAATTTATTTGGTGAGAATATAATTAATTTATTTTACAAAATTTTGTAGTTATTTATATACTGTAATATGTTTTATTTTAAATTATGACATCCAATTTTTTTAATATTTTAAAATAAGAACTAATGTGTATATAATTAAAAAAAAGTTTAAAAAATAATTTTAAAAATTATATGAAATTATGTTTAAAATGACATTTTTGTTTATTTATATCATATGTTGACACAATGTGATATGACTTAAATACTAAATATGATAATATTATCATATTTATAATAAATCAAACACAAAATATGATATAAGCTTATGATACTCTTATTTTTTTCTACTCTAATCCGAATTTATCCTATTCATTCCTACTCTATCATGTTGATCAAAGGGATCTAAAAGAGAGAGAGTGAGTGAAATTCGAACACGACAGCTAAAATATTACTACTATATGGCAGTACATGGTGATCACACAAGGTCTAATATGATTGAGTGAGTCATGTGATAATCCGATAATATTAAGCCAGAAGGTGGTACACTTTAATAAATGGATAAATAATTCCATTCCTCTAATATTCCAAAAATAAAAATAAAATCATCCCTCTTAATTTTTTTAATTATTACTATTATTGTTATTATTATGGTAAATAATTCTTCGAAATGTCATTAAATAACCCATTTTCCAGACTCTTTCTTAGAGAAGAATGCTAACAGTGTTTCTATGATACATTCCACGTGTACAAGCTTGGAATAGTTAGAAGAAAAAAAAGAGAACAAGTGCCGAGCTAACTGGGGCAAGCCCGTAAAATCTTATTTTTTAGATATATATAAAAGTATATTGTACTTATTATTATTTTTTTATTTTTTTTACATGAGCCTTGTATCTTTTTAGGGTTTTATAAGAGTTATGTTATAGGAAAAATGATTGTGTTATGTAGAGATTCGTTTTGCGTGCCAAAGTTTTTTTTTTTTTGCTGTGGGCCCCACAAAATGTTGTGAGTGTAGGAAAATTTTTGTGGTCATGTTAAATGATAGATGATAAACCCATATTTTTATATATATATAAAAAATATAAATTACTTCTTACAATATAAGAAACACTAATCTACATAGCTTGGCGGCATTTTGCACTGCCAGGTGGCATATCAATGATATTCAAATCAGATTTTTTTATTTATTTAACGTAACTTTTTGAGATATACGCAATGACACCTCATTTGACATATTTTATCTCTCACAAACATCGTTCGAATTTATATCAATGGTATCACAAACAATTAATATACCAATCATCAATCACAATTAATGTATCAATCAAAATTAATTGTGATTAACTAATTGTGATTGATTATTGATACATTAAATTGTGATTAATACATTAATTAAATAGTCATTTTTTTTTGTTTTCTATTTTCGATTGTGATCGATACATTAATTCTGATCGGACAACGAGATTGTGCCAAGCAGCACACCAAGTTCCTTACCCCTGGTAGTGAACTTCGTCCAGTCAGCTTTTTATGCAAAAATATGTCACGTGTCACTAAATCACCGGCTACCAAGTTCGCTACCAGTCATAGCAAACTTGGACAGGTGGCAGTCAGCTTTTCATACGAAAGTGTGCCACGTCTCAAGAAATTATTGGTTACAAAGTTCACCATCAGCCGTAACAAACTTCAACGCGTGATAGTATGGTAAATTTTATTGTTCGTTTGGCAATTTTGGATATAAATGCAAAAAACGTGGCACATTGATCACTATTCCGATATCAACACGAAACACGACATTCCAACACGTTAATTATAAAAATATTAGATTTTGATATATTAGAACATGTTTTGATATTAAATAATATTTTTAATTTATATAGTATATATATATTTTATTTAATATTCAATAAATTAACAAAAAAAAAGATAAACTTAAAATATCCATCAATTTTACAAAGAAATATAAGATATCCCAAATATTTATATTAAATTCAATAAATTGATAATCGTACTGCAACAAATCTAATAATTGGAACTAAAAATGTAACACAACATAACTTTTGAACTCTTTTTTGAGTTCCGCAATATGTGTTAGAGTGACGGAATATCAAAAGGTGTCAAAAAATATTAGACATGACTCATCACATTTATTTGAAGTGACGGTGCATCGTAGGATGTTATACCTCCATTTGGGTTCATTGTATGGTGTATGGTATTGAGTATGGTTCGTATTTTGTATTTAGTTAATGATTTATGTTCCGATAAAGTTAAGGGGCTCCGTGGGCCGCTGTCTGGGTGAAGGGGTGACATCCGTATTTGTAAAGGCCTTGCATTATTTTGGTTTTTATAATTTTTTTGTTTAGTAATTTAAATATGGACTTATAAATAAATGTGACTTTTAAAATTTTCTAAACCTATTCATGTTTTACTAAAGTTGAGTACTTGTAAAATAGAGTTAGGTAATAAAAATATCGGAGAATAGTTTCTCCTGCTGCGAGAGAAGGCGATTTTTTATTTTACTCTCACAAATTGAATATAGGATCCACTTATTAATTAACAAATAAAAAAAAGTTATTGAAATATATCTTATGAGTCTAGGACAGGAGAATAGCCTTCTCTTCTAACCGCACAAGAAGCTATCCTCCCTAAAAATATAGTAACAAACTTACCCGATATATATAGCCCGTTGTATTGAGGAGAATCGGATAAAATGCCTCACCTACATATCTATCCTTTCTATTTTATTGTTTTTTTCGATTATGTATGTGATTGGCCATTTTGTTTATATTTTATTTTATTTTTTATCATTTTGTCCCTTTTCTCAAATTTTATATTAACATGTTTATCTTTGACCTGATTTTATTTGAGTAAATGATGGTCAATTTGAATCAAATAAGGGTATACTAATATATAATTTAACAGGACTTGGTACATAATTTGAAAAGAGTGAGAAGAAGAATAAACTAATAATCTTTTTAAAATATAGAAACAATATAATCCATGAGCGAGAAACTCATAGAGATTCTACACAATTGAAAATATTTTGTGGAAGATCATTTATGTAGATTAAATTAATCAATAAAAAATCTATTTTTATTTCATAATAAATGATTGCATAAAATTGTGTCATATTATTTAACTTGAATAAATAAGATTTATTCCATTTTTTCTCTTTATTTCACCACGTGTCTACGCCGGAATAAAACGAAAGTAATGGATATAAAAACCATTTCTTTTTTGATAATATAATTATCCATGGAAAAGGATATTGTTTGGAGGATAATGTTTTCTTTTGATTTTTATAAGGTTTTTCCTTTTGGATCAGAAAAGGTAAAGAAAGGGGAAGTTATTTTAGGAATTAACTAGAATTGAAAAAGATTTTGCTTGATTTAGAAAAAAAACTTTTGATCTAAACAAAATGGAATATTAATTGATTTAATTTTTATGTTTGAAACTATAAAAATGTAATTGATTTAAGTGACGAATGCAAACCCCTTATAATAATATCAGCTTTTCTACATCACTTTCATGTCAGATTCTAAGGCAAAAGAGACAGAAACAAAGCCTCAACCAAAAAATAAATAAGAATTCCCGAACATCATCCTGGCATCTGCATATTAAAAAACCAAAAACCCTCTTATTTTTTCGGTACATAGATTAGTGAATCACCGTATTTTTGTTTTGAATGAAAGAGTTCTCGCAATGTGTGATTGCTCCTTGTATTGCATTATTCAACTCTTCCACCATCGAAGTGTCACCGGGTAATATCCCTCCGGCGAATCTGCTTCAGTAGTGGCTCGGCGATGATCTCATCGATGAAGGACAGTTAGAAACGTAGCTTTTCCTACGGAGAGGATATATCAAGTTTCCCGAGAAAGAATGAGAAACCACACTGTTTGTTTCTTTCCTCCCATTAATTTCCTTGGTGGATATCTCTATTTTGGTGATCAGGGACGACACTGTTCTTTTCTGTTATTGTTGTTGATGCGGCTTCTATTTGAGTGACAGCTTCTCGTACAATGGCTTCACCTTCTTCATATACTTCCTGATAACCTCTTTGGCAGTGTTGCTCGTGCGCTTCACCGAGGACCCAAAAATGCTTTCTGGGTGGCGGGTTTTGGGGTTATGTTTGCGGAAAACAGAGGAGAATTTTGAGAAGTAATTGGAGATGGTCTTCTTGTTGTGAAGGCGCTTGAAGTCGTCATCCTCTATTACGTAGCTGGGATGAGAAGAGTTATAATAACCCTAATTATATAACTTTTAAATTAGAGAGTTATGATGAGGACCTTATGGTCATAAATAGAATGAGAATGAAATTCTAAGAATTTGGATACCCATATTGAGGGTATTTCAGTCAGGTGAATTTTCATCTGTTGTGTTTGACTGCTGACGCAGTAACAGTCAGTAGAATAAATTCAAGAGAGCAAATTATAGTTAGATATCTAATCTAATGATATAAACATCATGGATGAGGTTAGGATATGATTTTATGAAGATTGATACCCATATTGGGGTATTTTTGAAAAGTCACTTTTGCCGGGTATTTTGTACTGCTGTAGCAACAGTCAGTAGAATCCCGAAACGGGAAAAAGATGAGAAAATGGAAATAAAGACCAATATATGCCTAACAAGTCATAATCAGACCAAAAATGTTAAAGTTAAGATGATTATGAAATTCGGGTACAGTTAAGAACACCGGTAAAGACTATAGTGCAATTAAACAACTGCTAGTGGATCTGTGATCTACTAATCAAATTTTTAAGTTATGAACATGATAATTAAAGAAAATTAATGTTAAGTACTTACAGTTAGAGTTTTGGGAGTTTTCGGGTAAAAATTTGACGATGGATCAGTTAAAAATTACACCAGGTCTCACTAAAGGACGAATGCCACTTAAGTGACATGGAAACCCTAATTAGGGCACCTTCCCCTCCCATTTCAAATCTGAATCAGCCCCCTCTTCTCACTTCTCTCTCTAAAATTCAATCTTCAAATTTTGCTCTCACTTCTCTATAAGATTTCATCTCCAAAACCTCACCAAATCACCAAACCTCCTTCATCAAAGTTGTTCCTCTCATCATCCTCTTCAAGAATATACCATTTTTGTTGCTAGGAACCAAAATTTCATGGTGACTCTCCTTCCATACAGCCATGGTGTTGACAAGTTCAAGCCTTAGAGATGATGCTTTGAGTTCTCTTTGAAGAACACTCCTTTGGTGCTTGTCTACTTGAGTTTTAGTGTAAGTATCTTGAATCTTTTTCTTGAAAAATCCCACCTTTGAGTTGTGTTCTTGAGTTCTAACTTTGAGTCTTTCTTAAAGGTGTGTTCTTTGTGGAAAAGATGCATCCTTGCTTGAGAAAAGTGGAAGCTTGAGGCCTTGAAGCTAACTTGAAGAAGTAAGCATGATTACTTGGAGAAATGTTGACAAAAATGCTTTCCCATCCAACTATGTGATTCAGCCATCATGAGTTTTCTATGGGGTTGATGTTTTAATTTGATAAAAATGGGTTCTTGATGGTCTAAAGTGTGGATAATCATAGGTGGAACCATGGGAAAGGTTAAAAATGCAACCTTTAATCTTAAAAACACTAATTATGACTAAGGAATGGATTTGAACCCTAATAATACCACTTAATCAAATCTGCCCTAAATAGTATGATTAGGGTTTTATGTTTAAAATTTAATTAGATGATGGATTAGTGGACTAATTAAGTGTAGGACTAAATTAACTAATGAAATGACTAAGAAATAGGCTTAAAAATACTAATATTAACACCTAAACAATTCAGCCATGTAGGCTTAAGGTAGGGTCACTATGTTAAAATTAATATTAAGACCTAATTAGGATACTAATTTAGTGGTTAAGTGAAGTGGACCTTGCATAATACACTAATTAAGGATTAAACTCTAAAATTGGACTAAAGTAGGGTTTAGTTACATTAATTAAGTAATTAGTAAAATTTAAGTATCATGACATAATGAGACTAATGATATTTCATAATGGGACTAAATAATAGAAAAAATCCAAGAATTAATGTGAATTAGGATTTATAATCAAAAGTAATTAAGGTTTGTTACGTAAACACATTTAAGGCTAGGTAACCAGTTTTTAGGCAAAATTGGGGAGAGCATATCTCCCTCCACATAGGTCATATAGGGTTGTTCCTTATATCAAATTGAAGATTGAGATGTTATCTATGTGGTGTCAAAATTTGGTATCAATTGAAGATGTATTGCATTTTATATGTTCATTTGAGTGAGGACTGCACAGGGAGGCCATGTACAGGGGCGCTGTACATGGCTGCAACTTCTACGAATTGTTTCTCCCTCTGTGCTTACTCAAATTAGGCTCATAATATGTCGAATTAAAGATAAAGGTGTATAGTTGTCTACATAAAAATCTGAGAGAAATTGGTTTAGTAGAATTTCTAGAATCGCAGAAATGGTAAAGGATGTTTAGGGCTCTGTTCGGAGTTGGCAAACAGCTTTGCTTGTCCAACTTCAAATGGTGATAACCGGAGCTAGGAAACTCTAAATAAGGCATGTGATACCTTTTTGGAAATTTAATTGAGTCTAGATTAACATATTAAAAGATGAGAATTTTAAAACAAGTGAGTTTCTCTCAGTAACTAAAAAAATAGAAGCATGTACAGTTTTGGGAAAAACCGTAAAAGTGATATTTAAGCTAAGTGGGCTTAGGAGAACCCTTAGTAACTTATAATAATCATAAATATGGCTTGGATGAGTTGAAAATAATCTAAGTGAGCCTTGCATGTGATTCTAAGCTATGTAAGTAATTGAAGATTAAAGTGGCTTGTAATAATGCACTAAAATATGTAATAAGTAATAATTGGTCTAGACTTGTAATGGGCATAATATTGGCATATGAGTATGAAAAGTGGAATCATGAAATGATTAAGTCGTTGATATGACTTGATTAATTATTATTAATTAATGATGTGAATGGTTCCTACTCTATGTGTGCCTAGAGAACCGTGCACTTAAGGATTTTGTTGGAGCATACGTATTATATTGGAGTGTGGGCTTGTGCTAAGCTCCCTAAGGTAAGCTCCTAGTTCTAGTTGACTCCTCTCTCTTGTGGCCCCACCATGATGGTGGGCATTATGGTTGTATTGTATGAGAGTATATGGTATGATGTATATGTGCATTCATTCACATTTATATAGATGTTATATGATCTTGATGTTATGATGATGCACTAATGATATATGTTATGAGGATCCTGGCCAGTGATCATGGTATGTAGGCTGCCTATGACTTGACTCTGGGAGCTATTTCATACTGAGGTTGTGTTGACTGTCTATGGCTTGACCCTGGAAGTCACACATGTGTAATTGTCTATGGCTTTGACCCTGGGGTTACACAAGGATGATATGATGATGCTATGTTTATGATGTATGCTTGTATTATATGCTTTATATCTGACTTGTCATGCAGGAAGTGGGCTCAGGCGTTAGAGGATCCTCTATGAACCTTGAGCTTACTGAGATGTTGTTATCTCACCCCGTTTGGGGATATCATTTCAGGTACCCAGAGTAGTGGTGATACTTCTAGGGGAAAGGCCCCCGCATTGGAGTAGTTGATGATGCAGCTGATGATTTTATATTATGTTTAGATTTGATGTTGGCATGTAGACTTGTTAACATGCTTAATTATTTTATGGAGATTATTGTATGTATTTATTTAGGCTCATGATAGTATTCTTAGAACCATGGATTATTTACTGATGCTTTTATACTTTGAATTAATATAGACTTGATTCATGTATTCAGTTAATTTGGGCACGGAGCCTTATTAATTGTATTGACCCATTGAGGGGATTGCAGTCCGTGTGGACTTGCAAGCTATCTGTTTAAATTATTATATCAATTAGGTTATCTGAAATATAGTCGTTATGTTGTCCGTGAGACTATCAAGAATGACACTTGATGTTATATCTTGATGGTCTATGGCCACTAATACTGGCTCATGGAATTAATTAGTAGATGTATGTTTAGATTTACACTTTCGCAGTATCTCACGTGATTCTAGAAATGTCTTTATAAAAGGTTTTTGGAAAAAGTTTACTCGTATTTTTATAAGACGCTTTATTCCTTTTCAATAAAGTCTTCCGCTGTGAATGTTAAATATCATGTATGTTAACAACCGGAGTACTACGGGGTGTTACAAGAGTCATCGCGGTCAGGGAATACTACAGCGAGGTCGCTGGTGAGGGAAGGTTGTAAATCGGTGGAGTCGCGAGCGACGAAGGAGGTGGTGGTGGACGTGGAGGAGGAGAGGATGAGATTGCAGACCATGAAGATGCGAGCCGAGAGGTTGAGAGGGAGGAGCTGGCCCTTGCAGAAGAGTTCAATGGCGGGGTTGGAGGATTTGCGAGGTGAGATGGAGACTTGAGTTATTATTAATTTGGAAATTCACATGTAGAATGCAGTGGGACATTGAATGAGTTGTCTGCCACCAAAAATTGTTCACATAATTTTCCATTTAATTTATTTCCAAATTTCGAATTTAGTTTACAATATAAATAATTTTGTTATTTTACAATATTTTTTTAAAAAAATACTTGTATGGAAATTTTTTCTCTTTTCGTATTATATTTTTGAAATGAATATTTTGGAATTGTTTTAAAAAAATATTTTGGCTTATAGAATATTCGCTTTTTTAAAAGGATGTTGGTTCTAAGGCTTCACATACCTGTATTATATTTTGGAATTAAAGAGCCACCAATTTCTCTTTTGGTTCATATTCCCAATATAAGCACGAAAAGTAGAGCTTTCAATGGCTAATTGCATTGATTATGATAATCATTCTGCAATTAGCATATTTTTTAAAACCAAAAAATTAATTAGTAATTAATTCTAATAGTGGCAATGTTATAAATATTATTAATGGGCTTACCAATTACCCAAGCAAAAAGTAATAAGATATTAATATAGCTATCTGTCACCAAAGAATGTTGGAATTCTTTCCCATTTATCAAGTTCAAATTTTTTAAAAAGATTTTAAAAGAAAAACATTTCAAACTGATTGTATGTGTGAACAAAAATTAAAGTCAATAATTAAGGAGAAAGTGACATGTAAGTAAAGTTGTTTGGATAGCCTAGAACAAATGTGGGAATATCGGCAATGTTTTCGGACATTCAAATCTAAATTAATTATTAGATTGTGGTTGAAGGGACATTATAATTAAATAATATTTATAATTTTAAATATTACACGTAATAAAATCTAAATAAAATTAAGATATGTTTTACGATATATATTTTAAAATAAATCATATAATATAAAAATACCATCATCTCATATAAATTATGTTGACTTAAAGAAAAATAAATAATTTATCACTGATTAACCTAAACTTGAAAATAAAAATGTAGTGATTTTAGGACATGTTTGATTATGTTTTATTTTTTTTTGAAATTATTTTGTAAAATAGTAAATGAAATAGATGTTTCTTTATTTTTTGTGTTTTGCAAGTTAAAAGTCATCATATAAAAAAAATGTGTTAAAAATCAAATTACAAAATAAAAATAACCGAAACGAGACATGTTTTTTAAATTTTATTCTAAAAATTAAAAAATAGTTGTAATTTTCATAATCACTTTAACAAAATAAACTTTATCAAACGTATTTTTTATGTTTTTCCGAAGAAAAAAATATTTTCAAAAATACAATTCAAATATACTCTTAAATTTTAAAATTCGAATTTCACTCGATCAAGTTAGTTCTAACTTCTTAGACAAGTATAGACCGATATAGGGGCGTGTTTCGCAAAAATATTATGTATTGTTAAGTTATCTAGTTTACCAAAAAAGGAAACTGTGCAGGTGCCATGTAATGTAGTGTGAAGTGTGAACAGAAAACTCAGAATTAAGCAGGGAGTGACACATCAGCAAAGTTTCCAAACATTGAACTCTCTTTTATATATATATATATATATATATATATATATATATATATATATATAGGGTAAAGGATCTCTCAAGTCACTTGAGATAAAGTTATCTCCGGTGAGTCCAAAATGACGTCATTTTGGGACGGAAATCAAGGTGTTTTTGTAATTCTAATATATTGCAGGGTTATATTAGTCTTTATCATTATAATTTTTTAATCTTATAACCCAAAATGACGTCATTTTGAGCTCACTGGAGATAACTTTATCTCCAGTGACTGGAGAGATACTTTTCCCTTAATTTAATATTATTTTTTATATAATACTTATCCAAGTTCTAATTTTATCGCCTCGACAATTTCACACAAACTCGAATTCACATATAATTATACGAGGTAAATAACGTAAGTGATATATACGGGCCTCTTTTTTTTAATCATAGTTATGCTTGCCATCCATTGCATGTACAATTGTATATCTTTCGCTTGAGAAATTGGACCCATCTTTTACCCAAGGCTTTGGATTTCATGTAGACAATGAACATTAAATCAATTTATTTATAAGCTAGTAACGTCTATTCTAACTTTCAATTTACAATGTATAACGGAAAAATTAAATTACAACTTTATTACAGAAATATATAACGGAAAGATTAAATTACAAATTTATTATAGAAACGTATAACGAAAAGATTAGATGAGAACAGATTTGAATTCAAATTTTGAATTCAAATTCCAAATCAACAATAATATGCAGGTTTTCTACATCACTTTCATGTCAGATTCTAAGGCAAAGAGACAGAAACAAAGCCATATCCAAAAAATAAATAAAAATTCCCGAACATCATCCTTGCATTTGCATATTAAAAAACCAAAACCCCTTTTTTCAGTACATAGATTAGTGAATCACCGTATTTTTGTTTTGAATGAAAGAGTTCTTGCAATGTGTGATTGCTCCTTGTATTGCATTATTCAACTCTTCCATCATCGAAGTGTCACCGGGTAATATCCCTCCGGCGACTCTGCTTCCGGAGTGGTTCGGCGATGATCTCATCGATGAAGGACAGTTAGAAACGAAGCTTTTCCTACGGAGAGGGTATCTTAAGTTTCCCGATAAAGAATGAGAAACCACACTCTTTGTTTCTTTCCTCCCATAAATTTCCTCCGTGGATATCTCTATTTTGGTGATTAGGGATGGCGCTGTTCTCTTCTGTTGTGGTTGTTGTTGTTGCTGCGGCTTTGTTTGAGTGACAGCTTCTCGTACAATGGCTTCACCTTCTTCATATACTTCCTGATAACCTCTTTGGCAGTGTTGCTCGTCCGTTTCATCGAGGACCCAGAAACGCTTTCTGGGTGGCGGGTTTTGGGTTTATGTTTGCGAAAAATAGAGGAGAATTTTGAGAAGTAATTGGTGGTGGTCTTTTTGTTGTGAAGGCGCTTGAAGTCGTCATCCTCTGTTACGTAAGTGGGACGAGAAGAGTCATCGCGGTCAGGGAATACTACAGCGGTGGAGACGCGAGCGGCGGAGGAGGTGATGGTGGAGGTGGAGGAGGAGAGGATGAGATCGCAGACCATGGAGATGCGAGCAGAGAGGTTGAGAGGGAGGAGATGGCCCTTGTAGAAGAGTTCATCCGCGGGGGTGGAGGATTTGCGGGGTGAGATGACGGTGAACTCAAAATCTGAGGAGGAAGATGATGACAATGAATGAGATGGTGATGGTGGAAGCGTGTAGGATTTTGCTTCTTTCCCTCCTCTTCTTCTCTCCATCTCGTCTCTACACTGCATGGACAGAGTTTGAGACTTCTTTTTTTTTTTGGTAGATGAGTTTGAGACTTTTGAGTTAGAGTGTTGGTCACTTCGATTGTGCAATTGATTTATAATACTTTGAGGGAATGGTCATGTTATGGACCCGTATAATGGGCCCATTAAAAAGCAAGCCCAACAAAGGGCAATCCAAGATCTGAGTCAGCATTGACTCAGATAGATATCCATAAAGGATATTTATCCGACAACACAGCGACTACACAGCGACAACTCATTCAATGTCCCACTGCATATCACATTGGAATTTCCAAATTAATAATAACTCAACTCTTCTAAATTTTGAATTCATGTTTAAATTTGAATTTTGGATTTGAATTTTTAACTTTGTAATGATAGAAAAAATGACAACTCATTTAATGTCCCACTACTTTTCTTTTGTTGTATATTATGAGTAAAAAGTCCTATACTTCTCTTTTGCTGTATATCCACTATTTTTTACATGGATAATTGTTAGCCTTATTAATGCTGAATAAAAAAGAAAAACATTAAAAAATTGAAAAATAACAGAATTATTTATATTGTAAAATAAATTTGAAATTTGAAAATAAATTAAATGAAAAATTATGTGAACTTGATATGTGGGAAAAGAGTTCATCATTTAATACTTATGCAGTGGAAAAAGATATATACAATAAATTTGAATTTAATATAAAATTATACATTAAACAATAAAATATTTAAAATTATAAAAAAATACGTTTATAGTCGATAAAAATTATTTCAAATTTCAAATTTAAAAGAAAAAATAAGAAATGGCATAATTTATACTTTACAAAAAATAAACTAAAATTTTAACATAAAAATTTTAAATATACGTGTATAACCAATTAAAAAAATATACATGTATTTTTTTAAAAAAAAATATTTAACCTAAAATTTTTAAATATACATGTATAACCAATTAAAAAATTTATATAAATCATAAATTTAAATAGAAAGAAATTATATAAACAAATATGTATAATAAAAATAAAAAAGTTTTAAATTTTAAATTTAAATAAAAAATGAAGTATGTCATTCTGTAAAAAAAATTTATTAAAATTTAAGAACTATAAAAATTAAAATTTTAATTTAGTACATAAGAAAGAAATTAAACTTTCATTTTTTTTATTGCAAAAGCGTAATTAACCCAAATACTTGTAAAAAATAATTATTTATATAAAATGCTGACAGCTATAGGTGAATTTATGTAGATTAAATTAATCAATAAAAAATCTGTTTTTATTTCGTAATAAATAATTGCATAAAATTGTGTCATATTATTTAACTTGAATAAATAAGATTTATTCCACTTTTTCTCTTTATTTCGCCACCTGTCTAAGCCGGAATAAAATGAAAGTAATGGATATAAAAACCATTTCTTTTTTGATAATATAATTATCCATGGAAAAGGATATTGTTTGGAGGATAATGTTTTCTTTTGATTTTTATAAGGTTTTTCCTTTTGGATTAGAAAAGGTAAAGAAAGGGGAAGTTACTTTAGGAATTAACTAGAATTGAAAAAGGTTTTGCTTGATTTAGAAAAAAAACTTTTGATCTAAACAAAATGGAATATCAATTGATTTAATTTTTATGTTTGAAACTATAAAAATGTAATTGATTTTATTTTGTTATTTTACATTTTACCCCTTTTACATAATATTTATTTAACATAATATCCAAAAAAAACTATTTATTTAACATCATCACAAAAATCCTAACATCAAGGAAATCTTAAAGATTTTAGAAATCAAATCAAATCATATCATTTGCCATGATTCTCATTTTTTATGTTACAATCACTTTAGGAAGTATTTTATTAATTTCATATTATTTTATGTGCGTATTTATTTTTTAAAAGATAAAAAGTAAAAAAGAAAAAGATAGTTTTTTATTAAATATTACTAAAAAAATGATAATTCTTATATCTTTTCATTATATCAAATAAGAACTTAATTCTTTTAAAATGACTGAGCATTTGACTGCCTTCTTCACTAAAGCAGAATCTATATTGGTTTTTTTATACCTCGTGATCACAGGAGATTTGTGCTATGGCATTCCTAATGAGTATGGGAATAAATGAGCTAGATATCACTCTACTTTGGCCTATTATATTTAGTAAAATAGAATTTCTTTTATAAGACCTAACTTACAAGTTTATAGACCAACATATATCATATTATATTATTTTAATAATTTTGAATAATAAAGTAATATTATTTTAATTATTAAATGCTCAGTAAGCTTAAATAGGCTAACAGATTTAGGTCAAATTTTTTATTTTTTAAATATACGTCAAGTCAAACTTATAATTTGGGCATACACAAGATTAACAGATTATACTAAGCTTAAAATATTTTACATAAATCTAACCGCCAAAACAAGACTCATCCCATTTACACCCTATGGGTAGTGGCAGTGATGCTTTGTTACAAGTAATTGATTGATTGAATACAAGATGGGAAAAATGTTTATGCAGTTAATGCAAATAAGTTATATGCATTTATTCCCAAAACGACGTCGTTTTGGTATTGAAATCTTGAAAAATTACAAATATAAAGACTATTATAACCCTGAAATAAATTAAAATTACAAAAATACCATGATTTTCGCCTCAAAACGACGTCGTATTGGGCTTACTGCAGATAGTAACAGTAGAAAAAGCACACCCATGTAAGATAATCTATGTACTATTTACGCATTTCGTGGCTTTTTAATTTGACTAATAGCTTGTTTTGTTTTAAAAGTTTAAAATCACTTTTTAATTAACAATTATCATATTTTTTACTGAAATCATATTTTTCGATTTTTCACCAGAACAACAAAAAATTAAATCTTTTGTATTGTCCAGACTGCTAATTTTGTTTTTTTTTTTAAGTAAGCAAATATTTAAAGAAATATTGTAGCTATTAATTCTTCTTTGTTACTTCACAATCTCTCGTAATAATCAATTTTCATTTTCATTTTCTCAATTATCATTAGTAATGCTATATTGAAGTATTGAACTTCTATTCGTTAACATCAATTCTTGTATTCATGTTCCCAAATGTCAAGCCTTGAAGCAATATAAATCATTTCTCACTTGCTGAAAGACCAAAGTTCAAGCTATTCGCATAGAAAAATACTATAATAATATGAGCTTGCAACTTCTCGAAATAGTTGGAGATGAGAAAAAAAGAAGTGGGAATGGGATTCTCCTTAAAAAAAAAAAAGATTGGCTAGCTCCGGAAGATGAGACTTCTTCTATTAAAGGAGAAGTCTTTTTTCAAAAAAAAAAAAAAAGCACACACACACATATATAGAGAGAGAGGGAGATTCTTTGACACTAGTGTCAAATTTGAAATTTGACATCTCATTTGAGAGCCATTAGATCAAAAAAATCAATGGCTCTTATTTTTAAGCATATGACACCATTGATTTTTTTTTATCTAAAGGCTCTCAGATGAGGTGTCAAATTTCAAATTTGACACTGATGTCAAAGGATTCTACCTCATCTGTACTTTATTTAATATTTTTATAATTTATAGTATTTAATTATGATTAATTTAAGGGTAAAGGATCTCTCAAGTCACTTGAGATAAAGTTATCTCCGGTGAGCCAAAACAACGTCATTTTGGGACGGAAATCAAGGTGTTTTTGTAATTCTAATATATTGCAGGGTTATATTAGTCTTTATCATTATAATTTTTTAATCTTATAACCCAAAATGACGTCATTTTGAGCTCACTGGAGATAACTTTATCTCCAGTGACTGGAGAGATACTTTTCCCTTAATTAAATATTATTTTTTATATAATACTTATGCACGTTCTAATTTTATCGCCTCGACAATTTCACACAAACTCGAATTCACATCTAATTATACGAGGTAAATAACCTAAGTGATATATACGGGCTTCTTTTTTTTAATCATAGTTATGCTTGCCATCCATTGCATGTACAATTGTATATCTTTCGCTTGAGAAATTGGACCCATCTTTTACCCAAGGCTTTGGATTTCACGTAGACAATGAACATTAAATCAATTTATTTATAAGCTAGTAACGTCTATTCTAACTTTCAATTTACAATGTATAACGGAAAAATTAAATTACAACTTTATTACAGAAATATATGACGGAAAGATTAAATTACAAATTTATTATAGAAACGTATAACGAAAAGATTAAATGAGAACAGATTTGAATTCAAATTTGGAATTCAAATTTCAATTCAACAATAATATGCAGGTTTTCTACATCACTTTCATGTCAGATTCTAAGGCAAAGAGACAGAAACAAAGCCCCAACCAAAAAATAAATAAAAATTCCCGAACATCATCCTTGCATCTGCATATTAAAAAACCAAAACCCTCTTCTTTTTTCGGTACATAGATTAGTGAATCACCGTATTTTTGTTTTGAATGAAAGAGTTCTTGCAATGTGTGATTGCTCCTTGTATTGCATTATTCAACTCTTCCATCATCGAAGTGTCACCGGGTAATATCCCTCCGGCGACTCTGCTTCCGGAGTGGCTCCGCGATGATCTCATCGATGAAGGACAGTTAGAAACGAAGCTTTTCCTACGGAGAGGTATCTTAAGTTTCCCGATAAAGAATGAGAAACCACACTCTTTGTTTCTTTCCTCCCATAAATTTTCCTTCGTGGATATCTCTATTTTGGTGATTAGGGACGGCGCTGTTCTCTTCTGTTGTTGTTATTGTTGCTGCGGCTTTGTTTGAGTGACAGCTTCTCGTACAATGGCTTCACCTTCTTCATATACTTCCTGATAACCTCTTTGGCAGTGTTGCTCGTCCGTTTCATCGAGGACCCAGAAACGCTTTCTGGGTGGCGGGTTTTGGGTTTATGTTTGCGAAAAATAGAGGAGAATTTTGAGAAGTAATTGGTGGTGGTCTTTTTGTTGTGAAGGCGCTTGAAGTCGTCATCCTCTGTTACGTAAGTGGGACGAGAAGAGTCATCGCGGTCAGGGAATACTACAGCGGTGGAGTCGCGAGCGGCGGAGGAGGTGATGGTGGAGGTGGAGGAGGAGAGGATGAGATCGCAGATCATGGAGATGCGAGCATAGAAGTTGAGAGGGAGGAGATGGCCCTTGTAGAAGAGTTCATCCGCGGGGGTGGAGGATTTGCGGGGTGAGATGACGGTGAACTCAAAATCTGAGGAGGAAGATGATGACAATGAATGAGATGGTGATGGTGGAAGCGTGTAGGATTTTGCTTCTTTCCCTCCTCTTCTTCTCTCCATCTCGTCTCTACACTGCATGGACAGAGTTTGAGACTTCTTTTTTTTCTTGGTAGATGAGTTTGAGACTTTTGAGTTAGAGTGTTGGTCACTTCGATTGTGCAATTGATTTATAATACTTTGAGGGAATGGTCATGTTATGGACCCGTATAATGGGCCCATTAAAAAGCAAGCCCAACAAAGGGCAATCCAAGATCTGAGTCAGCATTGACTCAGATAGATATCCATAAAGGATATTTATCCGACAACACAGCGACTACACAGCGACAACTCATTCAATGTCCCACTGCATATCACATTGGAATTTCCAAATTAATAATAACTCAACTCTTCTAAATTTTGAATTCATGTTTAAATTTGAATTTTGGATTTGAATTTTTAACTTTGTAATGATAGAAAAAATGACAACTCATTTAATGTCCCACTACTTTTCTTTTGTTGTATATTA